>BLKR01003996.1:0-123678 GCA_011170035.1 Teleogryllus occipitalis
AGGCACTTTCCCTCATTCATTTCTTATTAGCAGGGCCCTCTAACACATTCACAAAATATAGTTTCCTGCATTTTTAAACAACTTACACTAAAATGGTTGCCATTTTAATCTTTCACCTGATATTGGTAGTTCAATACGCAATAATACAAAGGAAACAGTTTGTTCAAATTTGCAGTATAATTATTTCTTCCGTGTTGAAAAATTTAAGAAAGTAATAACCAATCTTCAGGTCTTGTGGTGTTAGTGCAACTGGCTGCAACGTGTCTTTCGGCTGTTCAAAATGAAATCTCCGCAGTCTGAAACAAAACACATGTTTAAAAACTTATCTTCAATAGGTAATATAAACGTTTACTCATTAGAATACTTTGAACAAATGATGTTGAAAAGCAAATTTCTTCGTTGTGGAGTTAACACTCCACGAGCCCAGGTGTATACCACAGAGTAATTATATGTGCTTTACATGCATGTACACGCACGAAACGTAAAATGGCGTAGTAATTTTAATTACAGAGTTTGTCATGATTTACACGATTGCATACTTATATAATAGGAATATGAACTTACCAACAAACATGGCACATGAGAAAAGTTCAATACACAATTTAACTTTTGGTTAAAAAGTCTGACAAATCTTATCAATACAAAAGTACACAAGTCTGTTATAAAGTGTGCTCAACACGCAGGTCAATAATATACGACTACGACGTACAGGGAACCGTATTATTTTCAAACACAAATGGTAGAGGGCTTTTTCACATCGTACACCATAAGATATAGCAGCGGATTTAGGAGATCATAAACACGTTTACAACAATTCTATAGGGCTGTATAGTTAATGTTTCTTGAAACACTAAAAGACTGATATTCGTGACACATAAATAATAAACCTTTCAACGTTGTAGAATGTAAAAGTCCACAATGATCAAACCGTTGATGTACTCGTAACAAAACATTATGCCTCATTGCAACAAGTACATTATAATATTTGAGCTGTCGATATGTTGTATTCCATCATGCCAACAAACGTCTATGATGCAATGGTCAAGAAACGGTTCAACACAAATGTTTTTAAATACTAACCGCCAAGAAGTGTAGAATTAACGCAACATCAAAATGAATCATCTGCAAACACAACACAACTTCCTTATTTGAATTCATTTTCAAGGTAGTATCTTTCTTATATGTACTACAAAATTTTGCAAATGTGAATAAGGGACAGAACACTGCATTTTGAGAAGATATAAATTTTCACAATATGGAACGTTTGATAGCAGACAATAACACACACACACACACACACACAAAATGAGGGAGAGAGGGGTTACTTAAGGTCATTTAAGACCTCGTTTGTGATTGCCTCATCTGTCAAACACACATGAGGCTTAAACCTGTAGGGAACCATTATAAACTGTGGTCTATTACCCATTTGCGATGAATTTAAGGCATACTCAATATGAAGCATCATCATCATAATATGATAATATAAACCAGTTATCTGAAATATTGCAATAACAAATTTTGCTGTAAATTTGAAATATACATTTACGCTACACACAAAAAATACTATGTAGAAGTAGACAAGTAAGTTGAATAGTGCCAACCATCACAACTGGTTATCGTTGGTTAGTAATTTCAAGAAATAACAATTTTCAAGTCGTAGTTTTCACAATAGTGAAATAAAATATACTTAAGGTTACCTAACACAAATACTAATATTGAAGAGAAACTACTGCAAGTCTTTTGCTTGGCAGGATCGTCTGTTTCCTGTGAAAACGAACAGAAGTGTACAAGTTCTCATACGAAACATTACGTAACCGCACCATTATAATTTCATTTATTTCACTGGAAGAATCATATTTCCGAATGTAATTAGCCAATTGATTGGGTACATAGGTATCTAATAGAACAAATTTTAATATTAAACGAATTTATGATGCAAATCAATTTTCTACATTTTATAATCGATTTAAAAAAATACACAGCTGTAGAATTAAAAAATACAGATATTATGTGTGATAGGAAAGTTGATAGTAAACGCACTCACTTTATACGTATCAACCGCATCACACACATTTCAACACTCGTACATAATTTCTTAACATACGTCACACACGTCACCTACAGTTTTTTACTGTTTTTGACTAAATGAATAAAGACATTACTTTATCACTCACCACGCGCAGAGAACATTGTGGCACATAGTACTTAAATACAAAGGATCTGGATCTCAAGAAAATGTGCAAATTATAGTTCTCCTCCAAACGTCGGGGAGTTAATTGTCTTAGAAAACATTAATCTAATAAAATCAAACACACACAGGGTTCTACAATAGACAAAAAAAGAACTTATATTTAGATGGTATAATGAAAATGTTTTGTCACTTTTTTCCTCTAACAAAAATATCATCAGGTATTTAGCGTGAGTGTGTTTTTGTAAGTTACATATTCAATACTGCCTTCTCAATTTGTATTAAATTTTCATTTGCGATTCATATTTATTGGGAATGAACAAGTTATAAAAAAATCAAACCGACGAGGGTGAAAATCATTTGTAGGCTCAAAGTTGATTATTCGTACCTCTGTTAGTGAATTTATTTGTGATTGTGTGCAACATTAGTATTCACATTCAAAATAAGAACAAATTTTGATTCATAAAATTTTACAGCACTAACATAAGTATTTCAAGTTCAGAACCAATCAGTTTTGATAATGGATTCAAAAATCAACAGAGAACAATATCCTTCATTACTAGCGACAGTTAAATCGTCGTGCGACATGTATCTCACATGTGTAACAACCGGAATCATCTTCGAGAACGTTATTTTAATACATAAACCTCACTCTTGTAAAGTTAGGATATAATGTTATTTGAAAACAGAGTGTACACAGAATATAGTTTTTGTATATTTTTTTTTACAAAAATCCGTTTTTCTTCGTGCAATTCACTTCTCGGTTTATTGTTGTGAAACATTTTCGCGCCGGTAGGGTAATTCTTGGATACACCGGGGACAAAAGTGCGAGGACATTTTAACTCTTCACATATGTCACATTACAGACCAGGATTCAGAATAGTAATCTCGTCAACATTAAGTAAGCCCTGTATCAGAGGGCAATATTTCTTCACTTTTTAAAAGAAAAATAATTGGTGTTCATGACAAGTAATAAACATTTGAACATTGTATTGCGTGACGTGGTATGTGAAAGTCTATGGCGAAATAAATCAGACGAGGGCGTACGTTCACAAACACATACACGATGCATAATTCTCCCAAGTATACTATAACACTCCAGTATTTAACATGTAGGATAGTTAGTATAAAATGCTTTATGGACTAAACAAGACATCAACAAAACTCTTAAATGTACATTTCTCGTCATATAGACGAAAAAACATTTCTCAACGTATTACAAGTGTTCTAGGAATGCAGCATAAAAATGCAGGTTCCACAAAGATAAATAGGTCCACTTACTTGATTTGATTTTTAAATAAATATTTCTTCTTATAGCATGATTAGATAATTTTGCAAATGTTAATAATGGATCAATACACTATTTCGAAAGGAGGATTTACATGTTCACATTATGAAATACTCGAGTACGGACATACCCCCCCCCACACACACACATACGCAATATGAAATATCAGCTGCTTCTAGAAAACGCAAGAATTTCATTAGGTATGACCTGAGGGATATTTCCCCTAATAATCTAAACGCTTTATATCTTTCGCAGCAAATGGACAATAAAAATCACAATGCTTTGTAGTCGAACGTAAGGTAATTACAAGTTATTGCCAACAGGTAGAAGAATTGCAACACCGTCGATAGCCTTCCTAATACACAAATATTTTGTTTTCCTTTTCAAGATATTAAAAAAACGTGCAAAATATTGCGCTGAATCAATGAGAGTCGTTAGCCTTTACCAACTCGAGTTCTTCGGCGATTCATTGGCGCCGACGATGTGATATCACAAGAGGTGAAAAGCAAATAAAATTTTTAAAATGCTCTTAGTATCCTCCCGAGTGTTGATTTCAAGCAGTACATATATCTCATATTATATGAAGAATTAGCGACTAAGCTTATGTGATGGTATCTTTGACTGAATTCAGTTCCCATAGCTATTATGCTAATATGGTTGATTCTTGTGTACGTTTTACACAATACAACTGCTCTGAAATAATGTTAAGCATTTACTGAATCATTACCGATTTTTATGTATGCGCAAGTGTGATACATCCGCCAACACATTTATCAAAACTACTTGGCTAAGGAAGATCCTTTTTCCTCCATGTGTGTTGTATGAAAAATACTTGCAACATTTTTATAATCAAATCGCTACATTTCTCACTTCAAATGAAGATTTTGTCCATGTGTGCAACATTAATACATGTGTACATCGTGTGTGCAACATCACGTAGTTTACGTCAATTTCCAGACAACTATCAAATAAGGGATTTCCCACACATTTATCGCTTTCTGTTATCAGTGCTGCGTTACAAGAAGCAACAATGACCGCTCATCTATTCATTTTCATATTTAACATAATTTAAAATTAAATAAGTATAATATAAATGTAATAATAATAATATGGAATAATATACAAATTCGAACTTGCGTAGCATCCAACAGCCTCAAAAGACTTCTAAAATTACGATCACGAAGCGCAAGATTTTCAGAACGGGCGATTAATTTTCATGCACAATTACTCAAAAAATGCAACATGATTATTTGAAGAACTGTTTTTTATGTACACATTTCATTAAGAAAACGTGTATCTTCATAACTGTAGTTGTGGGATGTCGCCGAAACAATTTTGAATTTTTTCAATTTTCGAAAAATCACAGTTTTCAACCACCATTCGCCATTCTCTTAAACGTCCTTCAGACTATCCAATATCAAAATTTAATCAAAATCGACGGCGCCATTTTTTTCAATTTTGAAAATGTCCTAAGAGCTTAATGTAAGGTTTGCCCCGAAATTAAGAATATCGATTTCAAATTCAAGGGTCCGCGAGATCAGCCATATCAATTGAGGAATATGTTTCGGAGAAAATCAATTGAACGGTTTATCAGCTAGTGTTCTTCATAGACGTTTTGCCGTCAATCGGGTTTCGAGTATCAAGGACCCACAAAACAGGGGTTCTGGTTACGCCACGTCTTAGAGATGTTTTTCTAAATTTAGCGACTGTATTTATCTAATTTTTCGTTGCCAGGACCGTGCAGAAAGAGTTTTTCGGCTGAAAGTAGTGCTTTGCACGGTTTGCGAAGCACTACTTTCTCTTCTTAAGCACGAAGAAATAAAAATCAGCCCTCTCTTTATATCCTTTAAGCAAACTGCATCGTTGAAGTCCCGGTGTAGCCGCTACAATGTTCATTTTGAATTCTTCTAGGATCAGATGGGACCTCTAACTCGCTGTAGTTACAGGAAACCCGAACTATCTGAAAAAACACATTAAAAAATACAGTAATTGATTTCTCTGAAGATAAAATATTGCAACAGTTTCTTAAGCCCTAATTATATTCTCCACTAAAATTAAGAAAGCAGTAATGACGAAATCCCGTCTGATCCGCAACGCCAGGTCTTGTAAGAAAACGTAAGATTGTAATTTCTCAATAAATACCGTATGTACCTGACTGTTGGTTACCAACCTTTCAGGGCTGGAGGAGCGAAATGCTAAGTAAATGTCCGCGCTCGCCGTGTTGTGAGCGCGGAACACATCCTACAGTCGAAACGTAATGCACTCTGCAAGCGGTTATTTTTGTTCTTGCCTGGATCAGATAAAGGGGATGGGCTATAGAGTCCAAGATTTACTAATGAACATTACTTAAATTGGCTCTACCTTCACTTTCGAGACGAAAAGACTGGTCAGACAACAAAAGGTTGAGGTAAAAAAACTTAATAGTAGCCTAAGGATTTTGAAGTAGTGTATTTATTGTAGGTTTTCCTACGTGTGTGGTTAACGTGTATGGCTGCGTATACGAAAGTGTATGATCCGAGCAATCTGAAAATCTTATAAAAAGCTGGATTGCATGTAACTAACAATGATAATCAGCTTTCTTTCAACTTAACAAATTGGAATTTATTATAATGATAATCAAAATGAATTCATCTTTGGTTATGACCATTTTCTCTACATTACAATAGTTATAAAACCTTGTTATTCATTCGTGGGTCTTCGCGCGCTCTCCACTTCGTTCGATGGCGCCCCGTTGAACCTTCTCCGTCGACGCAGCAGAATCTTGCTTCTGGATAAAGTCCTCGCCTAATGTCCGTGTCTGGTTCCAAATTCCCCCGGCGATACTATTATAATCCGTGTCTTCTCTCACTTGCGTCTCGGGTGGACGCCTAGACACGCATTTACTTCCTACCAGAACGTTCTATCCTAATACAAGAAACAATAGTTAACTTTATACAACTGTCAATTACAGTCTTTCCTCGATCTAGTAAAATATATCAGGAGCCGACCCGCTCATCACCGCGTTTCTCAAGCGAATGAATGTTCTTCTAAAAAATCGGAAGCATCCGAATTTTATATCTTTTTCTTTTGTCTCTCAAAACAATGCTAATTCCGCCTCTGCTCTGTCATTTCAACCTAACGAAAATGATCCTTAACGCCGGTTGTTTATAACATAGCGACCCTTCGCGATCGTCTATTGACATCCGTATATTCTGTGTCATATAAAATGACATTTCCATAATAAAAATGGTTCATTTTGTTTATCACAGTATGTACCACGGGTCTTGACTGGTTCTAATGACAAAAAGCCCTCAGTCCAACAGCACTCTGACTTTTTGTCGTCGCTCCATCGTTAGAGCCCTTGGCGTCCGTTAACGTCCTTGGCGCATAAATAACTATTAGTTTTTTCGTTGGCAAAGTGCAGGAATCACACACTTAGTAAGTGACTTTTTATTTATTTTTTAAAATTTATTTTACGCCAAAAAAAAAGTTAAAACTGCGTTTGACGTGCTATGGGGAATAGTGAATTGTGTGCACATTTTCAAAATTCTGTGGTCCCTACACTAAGTCATACACTACTTAATTTTGGGGAAAAAAAGCTCCCATGTAATCAAATCTCTTTTCAAGGATGAAAAGGCAATAAATTTTGCCTCTTATCCATGTTGTCCTTCGGAATAATACTTCCTGCCGCAACGACATGGAAACAATAATTTGAATAATAGTATTTCCCACTGAATTCTAGAAGACGTGGACAGAAAATAAAGTTACATTTATGTCCAGAAGCAAAACAAGGGGCCATCTCAGCATTTGCTCAATGGATCAGGGAAACTGGACGAAAAACCTGATCGAGATGGGGGTCATTGACCCGGAGGCTACAATACAATACTTGTTACAGATTGTTTATACACATTTATACTGTTCAAATGGTAAATAATGCATTATGTATTATTGTTAAAATTAATGTTACATTTCTTGTAATGCTCAGTATAGTCTCTAATTGTATAGAAACAGTTATACAGTGATGGTTAAGGAGTAAGACTTACTGAAAAGTTTTGTTGGGTTACTGTGTATAATAATTATTGTAAATATTTTAAAACAGGATTGCATCTCGCCTTGCACGATCGATGAATTCCGTTTTCGTCTTAGGAGAGCATTCCATACTATTGTGTGTTCATATTCACTTATCCCCTCCATTGAACGTGGATTAAATGATGCGTTTAAAAAATTTCACAGAAATGTTTGAGCAATAAACGGTGTCAAGAGATCCACTGACTCCTTCCAAATTCGTTATCCATCGTTGCGTATTTACTCGCCGACCCGATAATAGGTCTAGTACTGGAATCTTTCGATCTCGGTAATGACCGTGCCGGACTAACATTTTCGGATTGGTCACGCTTGTCTAGTCATCAAGAATGATTGGAACTGGATATCTTTTTGTTCGGCTGAAATCCCCGTCGTCCTCCCACCACGGAGCCCAACAAGGGTACACTCCATTTGAATGCTAGGAATGTCACGGGGGTATAGCAAGGAGTAACATGGTACACTCGCAAGGGGGGTCACCGTGATCCCCTACTCACTCTGGCGTTCAATCGGGCAGGACATAGTCCGGTCTGATTGATCGGAAGGGTGTGAGAGCTCTGACTGCTCGCCTAGAAGAGGACGAGACCAAAGCCAGTGTACTGGATCACGGCGGAAGTTAGCTATGCATGAAGTGTAACAACAGAAAAGAATATGAAGAAACAAGCTGACATCTCAACCGCCAGGACACCCATTCCCTTCAATATGGGTGTCGCCATGCACGGCAAACAGTATACAGTATATATGGTGGGCGTTCAGCATACAGAGAAATAAAAGATAGGGTGATAAAAGAGTGAATGTGAAATGAAATGGAGAATAATTAGATCGAAGATGTAGAAAGGAACACGAGAGCCTTTCCTGCTTCCGTCAAAATGTGGACCGACCGAACTCGAGGGAGAAGTTTTTCAGAGACATTTGTTAATCTTGCATATAATTCACGAAAGATATGTGCATTAAATAATACGACACAATCAATCCTTACCTGTATAATTTAGTGTAATAATTTAGATGGTTCAAATACCCAGCGCTCTCACTTGACATCAATTCAGAACTTTCCGAAGTATGAGTTTTTGGTATGCTTGCCAACCTCGTTAACACACAGTTGACTTGGATTTTTCTGGTCACAAATTTTACATCCTACCTGAAAAAATAATCATAAATATATAATATAAATAAGGTAATCATAATTATAAGGTAAATAAAGGGGCAATATTAGGACATTCTCATAAGAGAGCATAGTAAATGCAGTACCCTCAGACTCTACAAAGTAGTATATGACTACCAGTTTGTTTATTAATTAATCTAACTAAACAATGAAGTATCTCGCATTGTCAATTTCCCAACAGTGGTCCATTGTAATAATGGAACGCACGTCCCTCTCTTGCACGTTGCATGCAATTCAAGGGTTTTGAAAAATATCGAACAAATACTTGCTCAATAAAATGTAGCGATATAAACATTTAATGAATAAAGTCATACTGAAGTGTCACAGTAAGTATTCAATGAAATTATGTCTGAAAGTTATCAGCAATATCTTGCTCTTATGGGAAATTCGAACACACTTGAGAGTTAAATTGCATACTGTAATTTGAGATTGCTCCTCCAGCTCACTTCCAAGTACATTGAATGACTTACATTTCTGAAAAATTACGTAATACATTTTATTTTTCTTCTTCTTCTTCTTGCTATTATAGTGATAGAACATATACTCCATAAAATGCAATCTGTCGGAAAAAAGATAAATTCTTATTACCACAATATCAACGCCTTCATATACATTGTATTGAAAGAAAGCTATCTATAAAGGAAATTTAACACTTATCACCTCTTTCAGAAATATTATCATTGATATTGAAGGAAATACAAATCCCTAGAAAAGAAAATTCCTAACTTACTAGGACAAGTATTTTAATGACCTAAATTTAAATTAACTAAATAATTCATTCACTCCTAACTTCTCTTGAAAAAAAGTTCTTTAAAATATACCAAACCATTTTGTCATTGTGATTTTCTCCAGGTACTGGAATTTCATAGGAAAGCTGCTGCTACCTGCCGACAGAGCGTAGACGCGGTGAGAGCAAACCATGGGTCATGCTGCATTTGTCTTTTAACCAACCAATACCACTTTTATTCACAGAAAATCTTGAATTGGCTGCAAATTCTCGATTCACTACTGTTTTATCACATACCTTCCACGAAATACAAGAACCATGAAATAGATGCGGAATATTATTACCACAAAATTGTACTGTCTTGGAGTACGTTGCATGAGGAGGTAGCCTATAAAGTTCTACCGAAGAAAATGCAATGTTTTGGACATGCATTTGTATTGGCATTACATACATGAAATAAAAGATGCCTCAAAATTATGCAAAACTGTTAGCAACAGGAATTTGTAATGGTACTGCACAATTTGAGCCGTGTAAGTGCCTGAAAATAAATCAATGGTTGTTTTAGACAATAGTGACAAATTCTCTGATTATGTACATGTTGTACCCTCAATAATAATGTACCACAACGATTTCTCACGTAACCGCTCACTCGGTTTTTAATATCCTTTCTTTGGAATGGGTTCTGCAGCTCGCAAGCAGATTTCGTTTAATACAGCTTACCTAAAAATAAACAAAATTCTCATTACTGATACAATGTAGCAACGCATTCCTGGAGTCGTAATACAGTGTGTACTATCATGGATACTACCAATGATATTTCTGATAAAAGATGTATTCATTAATTTTATTGTATTACTATATATAAATTCACTAATAAAACCTCAGAAAATACCATCGGTGAATTCCCAACATTGCCGCACACTCACATTAAATCTGGGTCGATACGTTACCTCCAACTTTCTCACGAAGCACCGCCTACCTAAACAATTCAAAACAAATACTAGTTGAATTATGATTTACGGGCAAATTCACGTCAGCCTAATATTCTATTCACGAAGAAGCAAGGAGATTACGAAGCAGTCGTGCATGCTGTGAATAAAAAATGATCAATGCACATGGAGTCGGAAGCTTCTTTTAATAATTTATTAACTCTGAACAATGTTGATTGAATTATGGTGAAAATTCCATCACGTCTCTGTGTAAATGCTTCGTGTATATTAATCTCATTAATACATGATGCAACGATGAATTATCGATGCGACCATCCTTATTGGGACTTTTCAGTGGATTTGGAATGGGATGGATCCTGCAGTTCGCAAACATTTCATTAACCGGCTTCCTAGAAAGAGCAAAATATATCATTATCTAGATAACATAGGCGAATATAGCAACGTTTTCACGAGCCAAAATGGAGTACTTACCATTATAGTTGTCATCGGTTATTAGCCTGTTTGTTGCGTTAGACAAGTAAACATGCATAAATATATTAATTCACTAATAAAAATACCTAGAATACCTTTGATGAATTCCTAACACTCTCACACTCACTCTCGAGTTTACAATGAACTTGGGCGGATATGGCACCTCCACCTTTCATGTTAAGTATATGCTACCTAAAAATATCAAACAAGTACTTATTACTCATTGACAATGAATAATGTTTTAATGCATATTATCCCTTTCTTCTACAGAGAACCAAGGAACTCTTGAGTGCAACGTAGCTTCCTATGCTGTGAATCAAATTGTCGATGCACATGAGAGATTGTTCTGTCAACATTTAATAATAATTATTGAAGAAACACTGATGATTGATGGAATAATGGTAATTCCATCATATTAAGTATTAAAGCTGAATTCTTGATGCAACTATCCTTATTGAGACTTCTGAATGAGCATGTACGAAGATGTATGCGTTCTCCATATTTCAACCGTTGTACGAAATGGAATATGCTTGGATAAAATTGCTATCAACTACAGACACAGCAACACTGAAATTGAATAAAACGCCACGTCTCAAAAATAATGAGCAATTATTAATTGAATTATATCGAAATAATTCCAGTTCTTTTAATTTTATTTTGTAATTTTATACTTCCTCTAAGGTAATACCCACAGTGCGCAGATCTTGCACGAAAAAAGTTACAAGAAAATATCACAGCAACACTTAAAATCATTATTTGCTTTGTTGTCACCGATATGAAACAAAAAAAAATTTGTTTCAAAAATAATGAAACAACATTCTATGAAATAAAAAAATATAAATAAATAAATAAATAAAATAAACAAACATGCTCCTCACCTGATGCACGCTCAACAGAAAATTCTTGAACGTTCTCCGCCAACCATTAAGACATTCATTGCAAAATGAATTGCAGAACGAGTCTCAGGTGCAAGCACAGATGGAAATTTCTGCCATCAGAGCACGAGTGAACGGAACTCATCCTAGCTCTTAACTTTAAAATGGTCTGTGTGTGTGTGTACTTGTATCCGTCCATCAATCCGTCTACATCCATTCGTCAGTTTCCATATTCCTGTCACTGTACGCCGGTCTGTGCTTGTGTCCGTCCGTCCGTCCGTCCGTCGGTCAGTCCCGCCTTACGTTGCTCCGATTGGCATGTACGCCCGTGTCCGCACGTCCGTCTGTCCGGAACTATACATTATTGCACTCTTCGCCTTGCGTCTCTGGATTTATAGATATTTCTTCAAGTATATTTGATATTAGTGATATATCTCCAAACGAAGCAGTTCTCGAGATCAATCTTGAGTTTGTTATATACATTCATATATATACATATAAAATACAATTGGCCCTCGTCGAAGTGAAATATTTTTAAAACCGGTGATATAAACTTTTGCTGTAAATTTAGAAAATGACTAATCTAAACCAATACAATATGTTCCTCGTCTGTTTATGTTAAATGTACATTTCAATTTTTTGTTAAATTTGTTAATAACAAGGACGAAGTGTTTTTGAAAGAAAAGATAAAGAATTGTCAAAATCCGGGCAGTACTTATTGTAATTAAATTGCAAAAACGGCATACGTTGCAACACTTACTTTCTCTGAAGTGCAACCATACATATACATTTCAGTGGAGTTGTAATGACATCGCACGACACAATCGGCTTGGAAAAACTTAAAAATCTATTAGAACCACTTTGTAACTGCATTTTACACGCCGCGTAAATATATGCTGCCAGAAAAGCCCTAAACAATTTACAACCAAATTATCAAAAACAATATCCGTTGCATGGTATATCCTGAAAAAGAAACCAAATTATTATAAACCAAAACCTTAAAGTTGTAAAAGCAAAACTTTGAATAATATAAAATGATGTGGCTATCCATATTATTTAAACTTTGAATAGTAAAAGCAATATATATTTTCTTTAAAAGTTTAGTTTGAAAATCGACATACGTACCAATAATGATTTGAAAGGTAACTCAGATTGTTCGAAATCTAAGGTATCTGTAAAAACAACTTATTGACTATTGTAATGACAAAATTCAATAATAGTGTCAAAAAATATAACAAAGTACCACACCAAGAATTACCTACACATTCTGGGGTCAATGAGGTATCTACCACAATAGTATTACCACAATATTATTGTGGTAGATACCTCATTAACCCCAGATAGCTTATCATGGAGTACCACAAAATCTCCGCTGCCACCACAGAACCTACACAATCATATACGCCAAGACGTTTCAATGCATCTGGGTTGGGTTAGTACTTCCAGCTCGCATACATACAATTTATTGAAAGAATCCTGTCAATTTAATGGTTTAATAGTAAATTTTTAATACAAAGTACCTGATCGTACTGAAGTATCATGAGTTCTCGACACGTCCGCCCTTGCTGGATTTTTCAATGCATTTCAGTTGGAAATTTTTCCAGTAAGCGTGTAGCTTTACACGTAAATTACTGTGAACAAATAAATTCTAAGCATTGAATGAACTGTGACAACAATATTTCATGGGTAAGCTTTTTGTGTAATCATCTTAATGACTATGACCCAAGTTTCGACGAATTCTCTAAGCGATCGGTCGCTCACGCTCGTCATCTTAGAGAATCACAACGTCGGCACCTGTGCCCTGGACGCGGCGTCTCCCGGATAGCCAAGTAAGTTCTAATTCCGGCCGCGGAAGCCCACGCTCTCATTGGAGAATCACGATCTTAGAGGTCTCTCCAGCTCACACCCGTTTCATTAAATGAATGTCTATGAAAACACTTCAGTTTGGGTTTTAGTGACAATTTTACACTTTTTGATGGATGGTCATTTCCCTTTCTGAAATAAAAGAAGCAGTAACATTAAATTCAATGAAGAAACATAAAATTACTAGTATTAATAGTATTACAACAACATTACTTGCAATAACAAACATTTTAAAACGCAAAATCAACATTTCTAAATTATCGGTGATGGCACAGAAGCTTGAAAGATTGCGTCCCAGCCCGCCTTTCACCAAGGCAATTACTCGACCGCAGTGCACGGTTTGCGTTTTCAATACACAATATTGCGCTTCAATCCTAATCCTCAGAATAGTTTCCATCCCTAAATCGGTAAATTATTTGAAAGACAGACTGTGTGCAACGCAATGAGCCTACGGACTGACCAGCGCACCAGACCATGCGTGTGCCTACACAGTCTACCGACTTTTGCCAAAAGCAGCGAGACTGACGATGTCGGCAAAGTCGTCGAAACCCGGCTATCTTAATAAAACTAATATTTCGACGAAGATGACCTCTTTTATTTCTTATCATAAGAACGTCCACAACAACACATCGGAATTCCCTCAAACCCGTTAAGCAAGGACGCGCTCACACGCCACAATGAGTCTGGGAAACGTACATAGACCGACACAGACTACGAGCTACCCTGGTGAGGAGGATGAGATTGGCCAGGTGCGAAGAAGTTGTACTTGAAGCTGTCTCTGCCGGGAAGGGCGTCCGATGCCAGCAGAAGGTGAGAGGGAAGAAAGTAGAGAATTCATCCAACATCAATTTAAATCCCGAAAATCAACACATTACAATCTTAGGTACGGTACTCAGTATAATGGAGAATTAATCAAGTTAAATTAACACAAAATAAAAAACTGTAAATGCATCATGCGGTTTCATGCTATTCACATAGCAATATTTAACTGCACCATAATTACATATACAAAAGTTGTATTGTTCAGATATATAAAAACCAAACAAATCGAAGAGAACGAAATCCAGTTGAATTGAAAAAAACTGCGCACTCTTTAGAAATAAAGTCCATAATCTTCCAAACCAAACCAATTCAAAGCGTAACGCATTATATCAGCTAGTTAGAGCTAAGTATTATCTGCATTAAAAAAATTGCCACTACACGATTAGTTTATAATAATCGGTTTTCATCCTAAAACATTAACCCTCGGGCAAACGAGCCCCGTTGGCAACTGGAAAGTACCCAACACTAAAACCAAACTTATTCCACGCAATACAATTTTCACTTATTCCACGCAATACAATTTTCACTTATTCCACGCAATACAATTTTCACTTATTCCACGCAATACAATTTTCACTTATTCCACGCAATACAATTCTCACTTATTCCACGCAATACAATTTTCACTTATTCCACGCAATACAATTTTCACTTATTCCACGCAATACAATTTTCACTTATTCCACGCAATACAATTTTCACTTATTCCACGCAATACAATTTTCACTTATTCCACGCAATACAATTTTCACTTATTCCACGCAATACAATTTTCACTTATTCCACGCAATACAATTTTCACTTATTCCACGCAATACAATTTTCACTTATTCCACGCAATACAATTTTCACTTATTCACACAATACAATTTTCACTTACTTCACACAATACAATTCTCATTTATTTCACGAAATACAATTTTCACTTATTTCACGCAATACAAAACGAATTTACTCGAGTTTGTGCACGCCATAATGGACAACACTATTGATTCTGCGCATGAGCAGATGCACTGAAGTTTACGTACAACAAAAGGATAGATCCAAAGATCCAACCTTGTGGGACCCCATGTTCAATTGACAAAGAATTGGAAAGATAAGTAAATAATGTCCTTTCGTGCCAGTACGGTATTTGTACACTTTGAGATCTATGTTTAAGGTACGAGGTTATTCAATCTAGGGCAATACCACGAATTTCATAAGAAGGTAATTTTGAAAGCAAGATGTTATGGTTAATAACGTCAAACGCTTTCGAAAGATCTAAAAATATCCCAATGGGTTCTTCAGTTTGGTCTTTTAATGAAACAATATCTTTATTAAAAGAAAAAAATGCAGTTTCCGTAGATTTTTATTTTCTAAAACCGTGTTGTGAGTCTGAAAACGCTTCATGTTTTTCCTGAGAAAGGTTTTCATTCGCGTATAGAAAAACCTCTTTCATATTTTTTAAGAAAACTGACAAAAGAGAAATTGCCGGTAATTCTGAATTTCATTTTTGTTCTCTTATTTAAAAAGAAACGTGATTTTTGCTGTTTTGAAAATATCTGGAAATATTCCTGTGCACAAGGAAGCATTGAAAATTTGAGTTAATGAGAGTATAACGGCAGCGATGAAGTGATGCGAAACTTGAACTGCGCGCGCGCAGATGATCGGTAGTGCTTTAACGTTCGAGGGTGCACAAACGGTTATTCACGCAATACAATATTCACTTATTCACGCAATACAATATTCACTTATTCACGCAATACAATATTCACTTATTCACGCAATACAATATTCACTTATTCACACAACACAATATTCACTTATTCACACAACACAATATTCACTTATTCACACAATCTAATATTCACTTATTTGCGCAGTACAATATTCACGCCACACTGTATTCACGCAACATAATATTCACCAAACAAAATATTCATGCAATTATAGTACAATAATCACACCATACTATACCGGAAACAATACCGATTATTATAAACTATTTATATCGAAGAAAAATTTTACAATTCAAAATATATTTAGTACAATCCAGCGGCTAAATATTATACTCTATGATTTGATAATATGATTTGGCTGATGGCTTTAAATTTGCCCTTCCCCCTCCGATGACATTCGCACTGTGGCCTTTGTTGACAGGATTTAAAATAATATATTAAGAAAATGAAAGTCTGAAATTTGGAATTGAAGAACTAGCAATGCCACTAACAATTATTTTCAACAAAGTGCTGCGTTTATTACAAGACGTTCTACGAAAAATGTCGGATAATTTTGGAATTCACATGGACGGGAAAAAATATCTAAATTAATTTTTGCAGATGACATTGTCTTAATTAACAATCCATCCAGAGAACTGCAAGCAATGCTCTCAACTTCCGATTCTTAGTAAGGAAGTAGTCTACAATAAATCTCAGAAAATTAAAGGTGATGACAAATAGCACAAAAGAAAATTTCTGTTGGTGCAGAAAAAAATTAATAGGTGAATGAATACATTTATCTAGGATAATTATTGCCTTTCAATATTAACACAGAACAAGAATTAACCAGACGGATTTGTGCATTATGGTCAACATTTTAGGGATTAAAATTTATTACTTTGAACAAATCCTACACCTTGAGAATAAAGTGAGAAATCGTAAATACTTGTACTTCCGGCGCACGCATATGGTTCGTAAACATGGGCATTAGCACATAGAAACAAATGTTATTGATGTCTGCCTCCGAAAAATTGAAAGAAAACATTTAAACATTACCCTAGCAAGTAGAATACGAAATGAAGACATAAGAAAAGCAACACAAATTAAGGACCATTGTTAAGGACCAAATCGTTACCACTGTTCGACATAGAAATGGGTTGGGGCAGGGTCACATCATGCGACTTTCCCATACTCGCTGAACCCACCGAATTACCCCTTGGGATTCAAGAGTTCGGCAGGCTGAAGAGCTGGTCGTAAGAACTGAAAATGCTGTTGGGCAAGAATGATTTACCTCTGCAAGGGATCGTCAGAAGTGGAAGGCCATGTCTAAATCCAACGCAATGAACGTACACTATATTATTCAATTTCTCGCCAACTTGATATGTGCCAATGTAGAAAGTAGTACAATGAAGGACTAGTTAGATTCAAGTAGTGAAGTCAAACTGAACAGTGTTATATTTGACAGTGACAAAGTGAACAATGTCACTTGGCGTTTACATTTTCTTATTTTGTGTGTAGATAGCGTCCTTATAAGGAAGTTCCCGAATTGGGTGCTCGGGAATTCTACCATTGTGAAATCCAGCCGACAATTGGAGGCCCTTGCGCTCTATGGGATTGTAACGTGCTATAATAACAATAATAATAGTAATAATAATAATAATAATAATAATAATAATAATAATAATAAAGTAATTGTACAGCAGCATTTTTACTTTCCCACATACGCATATTTCAATATGTGTAAAGTACCTTGGAATATTTTTTGTATGATTTAACAAGAAATTAATGGTTCTATAACACATTTTATCACATTTGTGATATACCAAAATGAACTATTTTTAGTAGGGAAATGTTATTTTATATGACACAGAATAGAAGAATGTCAGATTCCTCGCCACTCCGTATGAATGGCAGATTGAATAATTGGATGTAGAGTACGTAGCAACAATTATGAACTTCGAACCCCAATTAACTGAGCTAGCACAAAAATTTTGGAATGAGAGAGATTTAAATTACGTAGGAATCATTCGGTTTCAAATGTAACCTTTTCCTGGCGCTCAAATCCCATTTATCAGTAATAATTGTGTTTCAAAATGTCGCTCCAAGTAGGACTTCTTCTTAAATAGAAATACAGAGCTTGTTTCAAATTAGCAGTCAACGTCGGACGTTTCACATTATTTCTAAATTTGCAATTTCTGAAAATTCAGGGTGTTCAATGAAAACGAGACCAACGTGATTTTAAGCGTCCTCTGGTTCCTCGGTGGAAAAAATTTAAGAAAATATTTGGAGCGAATTTTGAGAAATTTCTTTTTATAAATTGCCTTAATTTCAAACACAAATTACGCAAATTAATGAACTAGGTTTTATGAAGAACTTGCTAATAACCTTTTTTAAAGACCTAATTTTTTAGAACAGACTAAGGCAAAAATCTCATCTTCAACTTTGTAGTTTTACCATGTCAACCTTTTGTCATTTTCGAAAATACACAGAGGTCGATGGAAATGAGACTAGCGGCAATGTTTTATCGTCCTTTGATACATACGAGGAGATAATTTAAAGAAAAAATACGAGCCTCTTTTCCGTTACAATGTTTAAAAAAATTAAAAATTGCCTTTCACGCAAATTACGCTAGAACACCCCGTATTTTCGAAAAACTACCGGACCTTATTCGAAAATCCCTCTTTAAAGAACAGATCATACGGTAATAAATTTCTTATCACCAATTTTTGGAGTCATTTTAGAAGATATTGAAAAAGTTGAGGTTTTACGTAAGTACCCCCAAAAATCAAAATATATTTTTCAAACACACAGGACCTTGAGTTCATTTAAATCGATGGGCCAATCTCAATTTGGACCCAATCGGCTGAACAGTTTAGGCGTTTGCTTGGATCACGGACAAACGGACATTTTGCAGTCAATGAATTTTTCGGTATCAAAGAGCCACAAACCATGAATTCTCACTACATAATGTATTAGAGGAAGTAATTTACTGTATATAGAAATAAGATATATATTTTTTTTCATTGCCAGGGCCCGGCACTAAATTTTTCTGACAAAAATGAATTCGCCGTTTTCCGTTACACAATTACAATACTTTATCTTCTTTCGAAGTAAAGAAGATAAAGTAAAAACTGATATATGCTGGGTCAATTACAATTTACTAAATAAGTGTACAAAACTACTGAAATTTGGGAACCTTCAGTACCTGACAATTTTTGAATCCTGGAGACAGTATACATAATTTGGTTAAAGGCTATTAAATTTATTTGTGCCAAGAAAGTTTTAAGTAATTCATCAGTCAGCCTGTTTCCCTCTGGAGTCCACTGAACTTTTGTAAGATTAAAATCTCTTCAGATTTGGTTTGTGGACAGGTCTCAAATTTTCAAAATCTTCTGTGTCTTTGGTAGCAATGTTTCATCTCGATTCAGAACTCTTGCTTTGCAGCGCCTGGATGGTGAATTTAATGAATTTTTATTTTACAACTTTGTAAATACAACAGTAACAGTATACATGTAAATAATATATACACTACATACTAAGAATATAAAACAAACTGAGCCCTTTCCTATATTTATCAAACAGTGATCCTTTCTGCTTTACCCTTTAATAACCACCTCACCTTACCCTGAATATTCCACCTTACCCACATTCTTCCTTCTTCAAAAACAAGACATCTCTACAGTATGTTCCCAATCTTCCTCTTCTAACTCGCAGATCCTGCTTTTCCCCCTCACTAAGTCAATATTTACTCGCTCTCAGTTCATTACCTAACCTGTATCTTGCCATCCTGATTCTGTCTTTCCTTATTTAGCTTTTAAATAGCTGGGAATTTCATCCATCTGAATAATTTTAAACCATTTACTAAAATTTGAATTTCTTATGTGTTCATAATCTTCCTGTAAAAACTGATCCTTATCTCTTTGAATCTATTGTTTACTTAAGTCTTTTCCTTCACTTAACCTCGACACTTCCGATGAATAACATTTATTATTCCAAACACTTACCCTTTTCCAATCAAATTTCTCAGTCTCCACGTTTTCATCTATTCCCCAAACAACTTGCTTTAATAACTCATTAACCTTCCCTCTTCTAATCGTTTTCTCAAACTTACATGCCATTTTGCCCATCTCTTTTCTCATTTTTTGCCTCTGTCTCCCATCTTATCATGTAACCAGATGTGCAATAGTCTGTTCCTATCATCCGTCTTAAAAATCTTTCATGTGTTGCTTCTTGTTTCCTTTTTTCCTTGCATCCCCAAATTTCTGCTCCCCACCTCAAAATAGAAGCAACAATGCTGTCACATCCTCATACCCTTTGCCCAAAAATCCCTGTACCTTCTCATAATTATACCCCATACTTCTTTTATAGTCACCATCTGCTTATTTTCTATTATAGTAGCCTCCTCCCTTGATAAGCCAAAATTCTAAATATTTATGGTCTTTCACTATTTCTAACGTACTTGCTTTCCATATAATTTTCTCACATTTACTCTTCTTTCTGCCCTTTTTAAACTCCATCTCTTTGGTCTTCTCCGTATTTAATTCAAGTTCTCTATTCTCTAAACATGTTTCTAATCTCATCATCTGATTCAAGTCCTTGGTACTATATCAGCTAATAATACATCAGCATAAGATAAAGACAATTTTTCATTTACTAATCAATAACCCACCAACCTGGCTCTTCCTTGACTAACTCTAAACATACCATATATAAATTGAAAAAGGGACTCGATGGGCAGCCCTGTCTAATCCCTTTATTGATACAAAATTCAGCTTAATTTACCTTCTATCACCCTGTAACTTTTTTTTTGTATATTAACTTCAAACAATGAATGATTTCATCGATTCCTAATTTCAACATAACCCTCTACAACTATTTCCTGTTCAGATGTTCGAAGGCCGGCTTCAGATCAATAAATACATAGTCCATTATCTGCTTCTTTCTTTTATCTCCCTTCCTATAATAAAGTACAAAGTTTAAATATTGTCCATAATTCCCATACCACTTTTGAAATGTGTTTGATATTTGGTGAATAGACCTTTCTCTGTTACCTCTCTCCAGTTTGAAAATTATAATTCCCATCCATATTTTATACAAGGATGTCACGAGCATTATTCCTATGAAATTTTCTACCTTATTTTTGTTTCATTGCTTTGTACCTCATTTCTCAGTTCCTGCATATCATTTGATATACAAATCAACCATTAACAATCAGAGTTTGTAAACGTGAAGATTGAAATATTTATTCGGATCATTAACATAATAATATTCAAGAAATTATATTAGATTGTTTATTCGAAGTATGAAAGAAGAGTACAAAATGGAGTGCTTTTACTCTTCCAAGAGTACATCTGGAACCCCTAGTATCGTTAGAAATGTCAACGTTATATTTATTCTTACAAACAATATCAATATCGTCCATTATTCTCTTAATTCATGGAGGCATCGGACTATTCCTTAATACCTTGCGAAGAACAGACATCTTGTAGCAAAAAATACTGCCACAGATATAAAATATTAAAATTGTTACACGCCACACCCAAATCTTTGATCCCGGTGAATAAGCTGATAAGTCAAACAATTTTACAGAAGAGCAAAAAACGTTTAAATTAAATCAGGGATTAATGATATTCAAACGACGGTAATATTTAAACAAAACTTTTTTTGTGTGGGTTTTGTAGGAATATCATTAATTTCTTATTTTTTAGCATTAGTTTAAAGTGGATTTTTGCTCCCCTGCAAAATTAAGTTTTTTTGACTTATCAGCTTATTCACCGGGGTCAAAGAAATATGAAAATATGATAATCGAGTCTTGAAATGTGATTCAGTGCATTGGAACGCTCAACACCGTGCTCAACTTGTGCCGCGGGGCAGCGGAAATGAAGGAAGGCTACCGCCCACTTCGGCCTCTACAAGTTACAAAGCTGTTACACTATGTTTCTGCGCCGCAATGGCCGATGGACAAGGTCACTTGTCGCCCTTTGGCGACGCATTTTGCCCGCCGCTGCAAAGGCTACAAAAAGGAAGTTCCCATACTGCAAGTAATATCAGAACATGTAAAAATATACGTTTTGTTTCCCATACTTTCAAAACTATCAAATATCATTACATTCGTATTTTCTTTCTAGTATGCGAGAGATGCTATGTAAGAGTGAAAGAAAACGAGAGGTGTGCAATGAAACCCACTATCCGGGATGCTAGGAAACGAGATGCTATTCAGAATAAAAATGGCTACCTAGTAGTTCAAAATAAATAGTCCTAATTCAAATTATTGTTAATATTTTCATTCAAAATTGATAAGCGTTTTCCTGAAAGATGGAAGACCTCTTCACAGCATTTGGAGTAAATTGAATCCACCCCACCTGTAGCTCCCGTGTCAGAAAAACTAAGTTTTTCTTTTAAAGAAAGTATGAATTTTAAAACTTGCTTGATAATTCCCTATTCATAAACCACGTTGACGTACTTGACATGGATGATTTCCATCAAAACGTAAAATCATTAAAATTTGATTTTTTCGGTACTTACAACCTTTTAGATGAGTTAATTAACTATTTTCAAGTGTAATTTGCGTACGAGTTCCTTTTTGTTCGACTGAGTTCTGTGCACCATTCCCTCCGATAATTAGAAAATTAAAACTGGAGTAATGGAGGTTACTTGTATATCAAACGTAATTTCACATTTATACATTATCTGCTCCACAACCGTTGGTACGTGCTCATTAAATTGTTTGCGGTTGCAGTATTACTTAGGTTTTCTAGATAAAAATTATTTCCACACATATCATTACAATTAATACAATACTTACGGTATTACTGTTCTTCATCATCCATTATCTCTGTATTCTGAGAGCAGTAGTGATATTTGGCACTGCAGAAACTGAAAGTGTGACTTTGAAGACGATGCCGTCAACGGTGAAAAACATGGTAAGCGGAAGGTCCTCGGAGAAATGGACGTACCTTTCGGTGAACTGCAAGGAAGTGAGAAAAAGTTGCCAGAATCCGCCGCTGCAGCGCTAGTAATCCGTAGCGCTGCTGCAGCAACATCGGTACCTGACTGTAAGAGCCGATTAGGCTACGAAAAAACGTGGATTAATTAATTTTTCAAGCTTTCGTTACTATGGCCTTAATACTCTCCAATATGTTTCATTCTCAATACTATTGTTAATAAAAAATGTTTAATTTCGTTGCAATTCATCTCTTTTAGTTACTCAACTGATGCAAGTCGATCCGTTCGACGTTGGGCAACCTGGGGCATGATGGGAAAGGGGCAATTTCAATGTATTACCTGATCTGATTGTTGGTTTTGTGATGTACATTTATGTTTGGCATTTGTGTGAATGGATTTATTTTCACCGAGCTTTAATCCATTATTGTAACGCTACATTATATTGTTTTTTACTGAATATATATTGAAATGTTCATGTGCATACTTGGTTTTATTGTATTTGGAAATTGAGATATTTGTGCAAGTAACTTAAGTTTTTTTACAGTCAAATTGCTAAATGGTTATAAATTAAAATTTAGTCAATAATTAATGGTCTCTGAAATATTTGTCATAGTGCAAATATTTGGCGATTATACATCCATATTGCACATACAGTATTGATTTTTTTGAATCTGAAATAACTAAGTAAAAAGAAAGTGAATGTGATCCAACAGTGACACATTTTAATCAAATTTCAAAAATAAACATTTTTTTAAATGTACAATGTTTGTCCAGCAATTTTCCTGTTAAGGAAGGTGAAGCATTTAAAATAACACAATTATAATAATAAGCTGATCAAACTATGAATGAAAAACGTAATTGAAAAAAAATAATGTGAATTCTAGTTAAGAAATTAAAACTTTGGATTCGGGAGAATTATTTACAAGGAAAGAGAAATATTTTAAGAGTTCATTCATAATTCATTAAACATTTTTAACCATAGAATATTGAGGATGAGTGAATTACTTACATGTACCTTGGTTGCTAGTGTTTATGTGAGTAGATCATGAACTAAATGAAACCACAAATATTTAAATGTGATATGTAGCAATTGTATTAACCATGCACTTTTGATACCAGAAGTATTTTTAATTTATTAGAGTAATGTACAATACAATAAATTTGTAAGATATTGTATTATTGATGGGTTTTTATGATTAAAAATAATATTCTAAAGAAATATAAATATAAAAAGGTCTGTTCTAAAAGTTGTATTTTTTTAACTGACTTGTTTACATAAAAATAGGGAGACCAAGTAAGATATTCTACAATTGCTACAATTGAGACCCGTATATACAGAATTATTTTTTTCATCTTGATTCAGACATCTTAATCTCAAACAAAAGGACAATCTGGAAATAATGAAACACATTTCATATAAAGTTATATGTAACAATATTTTTTTGTTTCTTTGTATGAAAAAATAATAGTATTAATACATAAAATTAATATCCATATATAGTAGTTGAGGACAAATACCAAAAAATTATGTCTAGTTAATTATCTGTTAATAAATTAGCCAAAATATCAACTTTCTAACTCTCAAATTAATCAACATAATTACGTGTGATTAACATGTAAGAAGTATCTCTTTCTCAGATAATTATAACATATTTCTTTAAATGGCGTTTTTTGCAAGTTTGGTATAAAAAGCAAATAATTAAATACCCACTTAACTTCATAAAATATTTGCAAGTAACGTGAAAAAAACTGTGGATATTGCTCCTCCGTATATGAAACATCTCGAATAATAAATAACACACATTAACTAATTACAGTGCAGAATCATAATAAGTGTCTGAGGGCAAGTCCTAACATTGTGATGATTTTAATTGAAATATTCACGAAGGATAGGTTTCATCCTGTCATGATTGAAGGCGTTGTCATTGTCAACAATAGTATTTATTTCACAAATAGCAGCTTTCGATGGCTTAGCCATCATCATCAGTTTTCTGCTGTCTGGGAGCCATCATCAGTTTTCTGCTGTCTGGTAGTCGTTTTTGTGGCTCAGAGACAGCAGAAAACTGATGATGATGGCTAAGCCATCGAAAGCTGCTATTTGTGAAATAAATACTATTGTTGACAATGACAACGCCTTCAATCATTTCAATTATGTAAATGTCAACTACAACTCACCACTGAATCAATATTCATCCAGTCAGTAAAATTTCTCCGAACAGGAAGATTAACCAAGACAGACTCTTTCATGATCATACCTTGTATTTATTAGACATAATTGCATAGACTTCGTTTCCTATATTTGAATAATATTTGAGATATTTTTCAAACTTTTCACTCCGTACATGTCAAATTGTCCTCCTGTAATACACGTCAGCTACAAAATATTTGGAGCACATTCTACTTTCATAAGTACTAATAAACTTTTATGCCGCGATATAATCAAATAATTCTATATTATTAGTTTATTATTATTAGTATACCTATATAATATAATATATTATGTAATATAATTATTAATATAACTTGAAAGCTGGAAGCAGACCACATCCAAAATATTATTGGTGAGAGCAAATCAGGATCTTCATGAATATACGATATTTTAAAATTTTATTTATATAGCAAAGTAAGATCGAGTGAGAAGGTCTCATTTTCAGAATAGACTTGCATGCATGCTAAATAAAAATATTATTTTATATTTTAAAATTTGAAAATCAACATAGTCTGCCAATATTGTAGTTTCATTGAATTAGTGAAAGCTTCCACAAGTACAATCGAACGATTACTACATCACATTTACGATGTTGTCAGACTACACAGAAAGCGTCAAAAATGTACATAAAATTCACGCAAATTAAAAATAGGCTTAACAAGGCTGAATTCACGTAAATAGAAAATAATGAACAGTAATCATATTAGACTTTTATACGTACAACCATTACAACAAATGCTCCAAATGCCCACCATTATTGACGTCCATACATTTCTGAGTAGTTGAACTACTGTTGGAGCAACTTTCGCGATAGTGTCCTCAGCGTTTGCAGTACATACCGTTTCAAGTTATTCCCAATGTACTGCCAATGTAGCTGGTTATCTACAATGTACATCATTCTTAAGACTTTCCATAAATAGAAGTCAAGCGGAATTAGACCTGGAGAGCGCAATAGAAACTCAATTTTTATTTGCTTGAAGTGTGTATACATTTTTTTGTATTCTTAAAGGTGAACATTTTAAAAACATTTTCATATATTACAAACACTGATGCGTATGTGCATATGTTACAAATACTGATGCTTATGTGCATTTGATTCATGTTTGTTGGATACGTCAAGCATTCAACAAATAAGTATTAAGGCGAAACAAAATATTTTGGCTTCAAGCTTTTTCAAAATACTTGCGGAGATTAAAAATGATTTTTGCCTACGATATTCTTCACGATATAAGTACTCAGTTCCTTTGAATAGCAATTACTCCTTATTTAATAACAATTCAATATAACCTCACAAATCCTGAAGTCTAGACGACAGAATTTATTGTAAACCACATAAATGAATGTAACTATCGCGATGTGTAATTGCAGTGTATCGATGCAACCTACACTGTTATCGGGTGCCTGAAAAAATTCAAATGTGAACACGAAAAAAAAACAACTAATTTTCATGCGTTTTCAATCTGTTTTAATGAACGTTGGGTGGAAAGTAAACAGTGAAATACACATTGCTAATTAAATAATTAATTAACAGAGTCGGTTTAACGGGGCACAGCTTATAGCGTGGGTGGGGGCGTGAGTGGAAAACGATTAGCGGACCACATTTTTTCGGTTTTGTTCACTGCCGGGATTTAGTACTTAACCTCAGGCCACAATTTCTGCTATCAGCCCGTAAGTCAAGTCAAATTGTCTCATGTGTTTATATTGAAAAGTGTCTTCAATTAAAACCAATGATTGTTAATGCCCAACCGCAAAACAACAATCACTTTCGAAACTGAATTTCTTTATAAAAATATTTTTGTGTAAACTGGTTCCAATTGACAATAAACAGACTTTGGACGTTAACGCACTTTTCCGACTCTTTCCCGTTACATGTGGAGTTCCTCAAGGATCGATTTTAGGCCCTATTCTGTTCCTACTTTACGTAAACGATATGCCCTCGACGATTCGAAACGGAAGAACGGTTCTCTTTGCGGATGATACGAACATCCTTTGCAAAAAAGGAACCGTAAATAGTACAATATCAGATGTTTCAAATTGGTTCCGAAATAACAAATTAATAGTAAACGAAAAGAAAACGGTTTTAATGCAGTTTTCCATTTCAAATAAACAATTCTGTGCTCCATTGAAAATGAACAGTGTGCCATTGACTGATGTTAAGGCAACAAAATTTTTAGGTCTCTCAATTCAGTCAAACCTTAAATGGAACGTCCATTTAAATGAATTGAACACAAAATTAAGTTCATTATGCTACGCGTTCAGAATTCTTGCAAATTCAGTCAGCCTTCACACTGCTCGTTGTGTATACTTCGCGAATGTTCATTCCCGCCTGAGATATGGCATAATATTCTGGGAAATACATCTTATAGCTCCCAGACTTTTAGATTACAAAAACGAATTGTACGAATAATAACCAAATCCCACCCACGTGATTCATGTAAGCCTCTCTTAATTAATCTAGGAATTCTACCATTATCGTGTCTTTTTATTTACGAATCAGTGGTTTTTGTAAAAAATGACTTGCTTAAGGGCGGGAATATTTTTTCAGAAAATGCCGAAGTCTATTACTATAACACTCGACGTAGAAATCATATTCATCAGGTGACAATAGATTTTATTACATGGGAGTTTTTTTGTTTTTGTTTTTTCTCCCTTTCAAAATTCAAAATTTAAGTAGTATATGACTTATTGTAGGGATCACAGAATTTTGAAAATGTGCACACAATTCACTTTTCCCCATAGCACGTCATACGCAGTTTTAACTGTTTTTTTGACGTAAAATAAATTTAAAAAAATAATAACACTATGTTGATTAATACTAGATGAGTTAAAATTATTTTAATCCTTCAACATTGTTTTCAATTCACTGGTCTAACAAAATCCATTGTTTATTCAATGTTCTTTTTCATTTAGTGTAGATAACTTTCAACAAGAATACTCGTATATCACGCATTATAGTTCTCAGTGTTGTACTCATCGTTTTAAAATTAATTTTTATAGTAGCATTATGGGGTTACGATGAATGAATTAATCATGGAAGTTAAAGATTAACGAATGTAACAATGGTTTCATCAGAGATGAAGGAAACAAGAAAACCCGAGAGATCGTAATTCTAATCCATTAATCCCAGCACAAAACCGGTATGATTACGTTCAAAACTGTACGATTTATTAGTTTATGTTTATTTTGTATATTATTATTATTATAACAATAAATTATATTTTGACTGTTCAAACAACGAAATCCACTAATCGAACGCACACATACACACACTCACACGCACTCGATGACGTCCCATCGGCGGGTACGCGTACGGTTGTTTCAAGGCTGTTCGAAGGGTTGACTTCCTTGGTGGTAAAAGTGATAAGAGAACCTGAGAGTGACCAGGAGATTCGACTTTCTTGATTGATTGATTGATTTTGTCGTGTTTCCGGGCGCGTCAACTGCTTCGGACATTAGTCCCGTTAGTGTAGTGCATGTTTTTTTCTCGGGAGATGGCGGTGATTTTCCCCTCGCTGGATGGCGAGATCCGGCACCGACCTACCGTCGGCTAGCGTGGTTTCCCTTTCAACCAGGTATCTCCCGCCCACGGGGCACCGCCCGAGCCGGGACAAGCTCAAAACTCCCGACCGGTCTCCCGGAATATGTGGTAGTGTAGTGCATGTTAGTGTGAGTGTGTAAGGGGAGAGGATAGGACAAGGAAGGGGAAGGACAGATCGCGCGCGGTCCGTGGCCCGTTTGGTAGGGTACTGCTCCGGCATTCGCCTGGTGTTGGCCGGAGAAACCACGGAAAACTACCGATCAGAGCAGCCGGCCACTAGAATTCTCCTCCAGACAGCGACTGAATTCGACCTAGATGAAAAGCTAGTGTCGAAAATCCTGCCGCTGTCAGGACTCGAACCTAGGACCTCCCAGTCAGAGGCGCTGCAGTGGAATCAGTTGATGCACTGAGCTACCGCTCCCTGTGAGATTCGACTTTGTTTCACGGGTGATAGATTGATTGATTGATTAGTGATTCCGGGTGCGTCAACTACCAAGGTCATTAGACCCGGAATTATAGTGCGCGCTTTATTGCGGAAGATGGCTGGATCTTCTCCCGCTGGATGGAGAGATCCGGCGCCGACCTACCATCGGCTAGCGGGCTTTTCCGCAACCATTCGGAATTTACCCCAAAAGCTACTTGTGACGTCTTCAAAAGTATTCCAGTCGTGTCTTCCTGTGTCTGTCACAAACCGGATTCCGGTAAGTGTGTAAATCCAAATTAATTAATGTTCTGCAGCATTCACACACGACTTTCTTACACGCATTCACCTTAATTCAAGGGAAATCTTCTTATTTGTATTCGTATGTCAACTTTAATAGAACTTTACTAGGTTGTTTAATCGTTTCAGAAATTTGATTGCTTCAGTTTTACTTTCATGTTAATTTATTTCCGTAACATCAGGGCTTCCCAATGGAATCGGTTTCGACCCCGGAGGATTTGATGACATTTTCAAGAGGGTCAACGATGATCCAAGGGTTGATTGGGAGTCGATATCCAATTAAGAACTGGATATAATCAATATAATCAATCGATATAATCAAGATCAAGTTGCCATTGATTACAAAAAAGTGTTAATGAACTTGATAAAAATTGTTTTCTGATATAATGATTTCTGATAAAAATATAATTGTGATATAAAGCAATAAAATGTACAATAATAAATTACAATTTGGCTTCTCTTTTTTTTTTGTAGCTAGACTGGTGCTAAACATAGAGCGGTGAAACTGGTGCACCTCATCTGGACCCGAAGTCAGCGTATTCTAATAACAATCCCCGCAGATAAGGTTCGGCATATTCTTATGACAATTAGATTTAAAATTCTGAATTTAACGTTTAGAACTCGCAGATAGGGTCCCCATTTCAACTTTCTAAATCGGGATTCCGAGAATCTAGTCTCCCCACTGCTTAGGATGTTTAGAAAACTAATGACATTATAATGGGTATCACAAAAGAGTATTCTCCACACTGCATTAATGTTATGGCGAGTTATTAAAACACACTCAACATTTTGTACCTTTTGAACAATAATGCAGATTATAAACTCAACTACCCGGAGGCAGAAGCACTTTCGATTATTGGTAATCAAGATGTTTTCTAAAACATGGGAATGTGAAATTGTTAACTTCACATCATTCACTTGTTATTTTTGGTGTTATGATTATCTATGCTGTATATTATAGAGAAAAATGTAAGGGAGTCGATGAACCAAAAAATTCTTTTAAAAGGAGTTTGCAATTAAAAAGACTAGGAATCTGTGGTATATACGCAGACGCAAATTAATTTCGATTTTTCTGTTTTATTTATTTATTTTTTGAATAAGAACGAATGATCCCTGATTAACCTGTGCGTAAATAATTTTATATCTATGTTTAAAAATATAATTATACTATAAATATCATTCTATCATTCAATATCTAATAATATCATTCAACTCCATCACAGATGTTGACAACGTCAAAAAATACTCTCCACGATTTTGAAAGAGTATGGGACAAACCAATAATTATTGTTCCATGTTTAATGGCTGTGATCAGTGAAGCAATATAATTTTTCTGTGGACGTTGTGTCCAGCCAACTTGCTGTTATCTTTCAAAGAATTTTTCTCTAGCACTAAATTTATAATTTATTTTGTTTGTTGATACGTAGTAGTTATTTACAACATATTGTAATTGAAATATCAAAAGATTTTCGTTATTGTAGAGTATTAGTAAAAGCTATATTTGTGAATATGTGTCATCGGATTTTGGGGTGGGGTAGGGGACGGAAGTGCCAAGAGCCTGTCCTTGGGGTACTCCATTGATTATGATAATAAGGTAATCCCACATTTTGCATGAGGATAAAAATATTACTTTAAACAATCCTTCCCTGTTCAATATGTTACCTGTAATATTGTCCTCAATAACAAAAAGTGTGGGTGGCCACTCCCCAGTGTCTCAAGCCCGCGTATACCTGTGGCGCCATCGCGCGCCGGCGCCGGGGACTAATGCGGGCGGCGCCACATAACGTATATATGTGTGTGGGCGGGGCGCTGTGTTGTGGACGTCCCAACGGGCGGCGCCTGGGGCCCTCGCATCTCTCCGGCACGCCCCCTCCCATCCCACCCCCGTTCATCGTGTTACGGCTCCGTTTCGTCCCCGCTCCAACCCCGCGGGAGACAACCCCGCTTCACTTACGAACCAACTCCGCTGAGCGCCAGCTCCCCGCTCCGCAACACTCCTTCCTACTCCCGAGTCCCACCACTACCTCTGATGATGTTTCCAATAACACACAATGAAGTAGTTTATCTTTCCGTTTCCGTCATTTCAGTCATCGATCAATCTGTGATCGCCTGAACAGCTGTAAAAAAATAATTACAGTAATTTTCTGGCTGCATTTTCACAGTTTCGTGACATTTAGATATTACATTTGAGTGGAACACGTCAATGTTAGAAACTAATGTGAAAGTGCAGTAGAGATATTTTAAAAATAATTTCGCGAAAACTTGCCAAATCAATTTATTTTATTTCCATTATCTTATTTGCTTTCATAAATATATTGCCATCAGCTATGAAATAATCACTAGGATCATCTTCAAGTCACTATCAATTCTTTCCACCAAAGTTTCAGCAATTTCCTCTATTGCCTTCACTTATTCGCAATTATAATATTCCTTTGTCTTACTGTCAGCACCCCCACGACTTCCTTTATGACTACGATCATCATCATCATCATCAGTGTCACCGCAATCATCACTACCATTAATATCTTTCATCACCACCAATGTCATCATCATCATCATCATCATCATCATCATCACTACCATTGCCACCTCAATTCTATCGCATCATCTTCTCCACCGCTCTTTTCCTCGTGGTTGCCATCTCGCCACATGAAGCGACAGACACACTGTTCCGTCTAATATTTACTGCTTAGCGCGTCCGCCCACGTCCTGGAAGTTAGCAGGACCATTTCACCCAATCACAAAACTGTATAGCTCATAATTTGCCGCTTTTTGCCGTTCTTAAGATGTGAAAACAAAAACTTTGCTTCCATTGGAAGTTAGCAGGACCACACATCTAAATCCGCTAATAATGTAAGCATACACACCAAACAGTATTCCAAATTTGCCGCTTTTTATTTATAAATGATTAGTGAAGAAATCATACTGATATCTCCATTTCTTCAAAAGATATTTACAAAAAACCAAAAATTACACCTACGTTCCTATGGCGAGCGCTCTCAAGAAGAACAAGACACGTTTCGTCCAAGACCAATAGCCGTAAATATTCATACTCTACGCCAAAATTCGTCCTTAACCGTTCTAAACTGTAATCTGCAATCAAAAAATTTGCCGCGGACCGGTTAGTTTACAATACCCAGGTTCGAACCCCAGAATTTAAACTCTTGGAAGCTCCCTCCGCGAAGAAAAGGCCCGATACCTCCCAAACTAATAGCCGTAACAATTCATACTCTATGCCAAAACCTGCTCCAATATGTTGCTAATTGTAATGTGCATGTAGGTCTTATTTTTGGATTTTTGTAAATATCTTTTGAAAAAATGGAGATATCAGTATGATTTCTTCACTAATCGTTTATAAATACAAAGCGGCAAATTTGGAGTACTGTGTGGTGTGTATGCTTACATTAGTAGCGGATTTAGATGTGTGGTCCTGTGAACTTCCAATGGAAGTTAGCAGGACCATCGATTTTTTTGAGAAAATGACCCGCGGCAAATTTTTTGTTTTCACATCTTAAGAACGGCAAAAAAGCGGCAAATTATGAGCTATACAGTTTTGTGATTGGGTGAAATGGTCCTGCTAACTTCCAGGACGTTCGATCTTCTGTGGTGCTGTTTGTTTTCAGGTGCTGAGGAGGCCAAACACTGGAAGGAGAATGCCCGACGCCCGCGCCAAATAAATAGTTTAAAAACAAAAATCGGATAGATTAGCATGTACTCGGCTTCTGACGTCAGGTTTTCCCCCTTCAGGGTTTTTTTCCACAGCCGTACCTTATGATCTCTTTTCCGCGGCATTGATGCGATGGAGAGACCATTTGGAGTGAACACCAGAATACGAAATAACGCGGTAGAATGTAGGTATTGTAATGGCTTAAAGGCCTTCGGCCTAGCCACTTAGCATTAAGTTTTCTAATTTGTATGCAATAATTACCTATTAAATAAAAAAAAATAAAAATTTACGTCCACGTGGAATGCATTTTCGATTATACACTAGACATCAACACGTGCGGGCTACTCTGATCTGTAGTCAGACGAACGCGAGACCCTCCGCGAAAACACACACATGAAAGACCAGGGACCAACCACCATGCCCAAGACGGGACTCGAACCCACGACCCTTCGGGCCGAAGCGCTGAGTCCGTACACGCTCTTAACCTCCTCGGCCATCTAGGTCGGCTATGATGATAATACAAGCTGGAAAGTCCGTAGCTTCCTAGAAATGTGTTAGGAGGAGGGCAGTGAAATACGGAGAGCATCTGCATATTCAATTGCCAGCGCCCCCTTCTTTAATTGGTACGGCGTGCAAGTGAACGCCACCCTCCCTGTCCACCATCCGCGTGTGTATTTTATTCTCGTATTCCAATTTTTAGTTTAACCCACTAGCAATTAAATGAACAGGGAAATACTCTACATTTTATTATTTTTATTATTTTATAATTTTTTTTGAAACACTAGGGTTTCAGGTTATCCTTTGTGTTTATTCCCTTCTTTGGTTTTAATAAAAAATCAAAATCACATTTTCCTTCCCGATTGAAGACGTGTAATTGCTACCCAGCTTATACATACACATGAAAAAGAGCAAATAAAAGCATTGTTTTGGGGTTACATAGGATACCTCAACTATGATACTCTCAAAACCTAACATTATAAACGCTGTAGACAACTCTGAAGCGAAAAAATGCTTTATACGGTATATTTAGAATCTAATTTCACAATAAATGTTGCTCAATGTCACAAAATAAGATATTGCGCGACTGTAGACTTCTGATAAGAAGAGAGCGGAAGGACGCATTCCGTAGGCCTACCAGGTGTCAGACGTTCGGTTTACATATCGGTCATTACCAATTTCTCAATACCTTGGCTGTCGAGAAGGTGATGCGTTGTCAACGGTGTTGCATCACGAAGAGTAGTTGCCGAGTAATTGCCTTGTATTTCATATTTCATTAAGTTTCGATTTTTATTTTCTTTAGATACAACAATCGCAAGCCTGATACAGCAATCACAACCGTTACAAAATAGGGACTTTTTCCTCCCTCGAACGTTAAAGCTATAGACAGCACTATCGATCTTTTGCGCATGCGCAGTCCAAGTTTCGCATCACTTTTGTGCATCTGCTCATGCGCAGTTCAAGTTTCGCATAACTTTTGTGCATCTACGTATGCGCAGTTCAAGTTTCGCAACACTTTTGTGCATCTACGCATACGCAGTTCAAGTTTCGCATAACTTTTGTGCATCTACGCATGCGTAGTTCAAGTTTCGCAACACTTTTGTGCATCTACGCATACGCAGTTCAAGTTTCGCAACACTTTTGTGCATCTACGCATACGCAGTTCAAGTTTCGCATAACTTTTGTGCATCTACGCATGCGTAGTTCAAGTTTCGCAACACTTTTGTGCATCTACGCATACGCAGTTCAAGTTTCGCAACACTTTTGTGCATCTACGCATACGCAGTTCAAGTTTCGCATAACTTTTGTGCATCTACGCATGCGCAGTTCAAGTTTCGCAACACTTTTGTGCATCTACGGATACGCAGTTCAAGTTTCGCATAACTTTTGTGCATCTACGCATGCGCAGTCCAAGTTTCGCATCACTTTTGTGCATCTGCTCATGCGCAGTTCAAGTTTCGCAACACTTTTGTGCATCTACGCATACGCAGTTCAAGTTTCGCATAACTTTTGTGCATCTACGCATGCGTAGTTCAAGTTTCGCAACACTTTTGTGCATCTACGCATACGCAGTTCAAGTTTCGCATAACTTTTGTGCATCTACGCATGCGTAGTTCAAGTTTCGCAACACTTTTGTGCATCTACGGATACGCAGTTCAAGTTTCGCATAACTTTTGTGCATCTACGCATGCGCAGTTCAAGTTTCGCAACACTTTTGTGCATCTACGGATACGCAGTTCAAGTTTCGCATCACTTTTGTGCATCTGCGCATGCGCAGAAGATGGATAGTGCTGCCCCCTATGGTGAACTCGGACATAGTGAACCCTCGGTTTAAGTGAACTTAAGTCACTGGTCCCGTTTCACTTACAATACAAATAAGCATAAGAAACCTTGGTTGTAGTGAACCTGAACCTCGGCTATAGTGAATCTAGGAAATACAACGTCCTGAAAAGAATTCCCTCCTGGAAAATAATATATCGCTTAGATGCCATAAATTCAAACACTAAGCCGCCTGAATTCCAAAAGTGCAAGAGGCATTGAAGGGTATCAAGACTGCATTACGATACTTACACAGAGGTCAATGTAAAATCAATTACGGAGAGATCACGAATTTTGGAGAAGGATCAAGAGAAATTACTAATGAAAAAGTACAAAGCAAACAATTGAAAGGAAATTTAATTTTTAAGGACAAAAGAGATATTGACATTTAAGTTAGTGCTGTTAATGTGTTTTGCTATATCTCTGTATTCATAAAATTAATCTTTATCGAGAAATTCTGTTTAATTTTGACATCGGATATAGTGAACCTCGAATATAGGGAACTAAAAATGTTACTCCCCAGAAGTTCACTGTATCGGCAATCGACTGTATTTTTAAGATAGGCTCTCATGATAGTTGCTAAAATGCTAAAAACCAATCGACTGCAAAGAAAAACCTGTATCGCCAATAATAAATAAATTTCCGCCAGGTGTATTGGAGAAGGGGAAAGTCGAAAAAAAGTAATAATTCAGAAAAAATTATATCAGCAGTAGCATAATAAAAACTATTGAAGGTAATTGGATCAGTTTAAATTCGCATCACTAGCATTTCATTACAGTAGTAATAGTTATGATACAGAAGAACATATTTAATCGTATTCTTTTAATTGTTGTACATAACCCTATTATACTAAGTGAAGTCGCAAAAAATGTTAAGCAGGACGGGTTCTCAATCGTAAAACTCAAAATTTCGCGAAAACGTCTAATATTTTGAAAATAATGTGTATAAATTGATTTAAATGTATATTTTTCAATAATAGCATTATATAAAAAATCATACATCTAACTTCAAATTTATAAATGTAAAAAGATTTTGAAAAAATACACTTATGTAATTTTAATGAAAATAGTACTACTACTATAATTATATTTATTATAAGAACTCAACGCCATAAATGTGAGTTCTTGATCTCTCTATTCATTTTAACTTCAATAAAATCGCCACAAGAGATGATTGACCCCAACATTGACTAATGTACGCACCTTGCTGTGGATGAAGTGTTGGGAGAGGACGAGGATGACCTTCCTGCTCTGGTCGATGGCGTCGGTGATGTTGGCGACGATGTGGGAGCCCAGCGGGAAGTCCCTGTCGAAGAGGCACAGGGAGAAGCACCTGTTCTTGGCGCTGTCGTCCAAACGGCCACCACTGTTCTCAAGCCATCTAAAGAAAGCTAGCAGCGCCCCAAAACCAATCTCAACCAAACATTATCCAAAATTTTAGGCTAATTTGGGGCTAATAAAGAGCTCTATTCCCGAATTTTAGGCTCTTTTGGATTTCCCAAACTCGTGGGAACTCGCTTTAGACCAAATCTAGCAGCGCATACTCAGGAAATCTGTCTAAAAATCAATTTTAAAAAATGAAATCACGCCCAAATTTAAGGCTGATTTTGGGTTCTAGAAAAAAATTATTTCAGCATTTATATTAAAAAAATTCAGGATTGTACAAAGAGAAACAATTAACTTATGGACAAAAAATAAAGAAATTAAAAAAAACACAGAAAAAATCTGAAACTCTAACCAAAATTTAAGGATAATTTTGGAATCCAGGCAAAAAATTACTTTAGCATTTATATTCCAAAATTTAAGGCTGTACAAAGAGAAACAATTAACACTGGCAAACACAACTAATAACATTAATTAGCTCAAATTAGCCTACAATTTTGGATATAGTTTGTTTGAGATTGGCTTTTGGACGCTGCTAGCTATAGATGGTTCTATTCTCAGGCTTTTCCATTGTAGTACACCACGTATAACGATAAGCAAGACTACGATTTGTATGCAATAATTACATATTTCATTCGTTACGATCAAACGTTTGTTATGTATTTATGAAAAACGATTTTTTAAGTAATTGAACTAATTTTAAACCATGAATTTGAATTTTGAGGTGTAGATTGTTTTTATTTAAGTTATTTTTATCAATGAAAAGTCTGGCAATCACCTGTTCGTCTATTGTTTAAATTTTTAAATTCACATCTCAAAGAGAAGAAGCGGCCTTTGGGCCTGTAAGAATTTGAATATGGAAAAACAATACACATCCGAAACCTTTTTTTTTTTTTTAAATTATTTATTTAAGGTCGCCTTATAAACGGCTAGGTCATTGGCGACCACAGTTACAATAATACAGTAGTTACAAATATACAAATATACATTAGTTGCACAATTTCATTGGATACGCACATAGAGCCTTAATCTTAATATTGTACATGGGACAATGAATAGTCATTAGCTAAATACTATTTATGAGATTAAATTTGGTGAGGAGTTCTATAATTTTCATGTGGCCGGAATCAGAATTGAATATACAGTGGAGATTGTCATTGATGTTGAGGTATGTTCTGACAGCCGACATTACCTGGCAATCAACTATAATGTGTTTAGTTGAAACTGGGAGGCCGCAATTTGGGCAAGGGTCAGGAGTAGCCTTTTTTAGCAGGTAGCTGTGACTAAGTTTAAAATGTCCTATACGGAGTCTTGTAATAACCACTTGATGTCTTCTGCTAAGTCTTACGGATGTGACGGGAGATTCCTCAATACTCTTCCTAACTGCATGTAATTTGGAAGGCAACATTTTCCAGTTCCGGTCCCAAAGTTTCTTAACCGCATGTAAAAGGTAGTTTTTGAGGTCAGGAAGTGAGCCGCCAGCTTCAGTTTCAATTCCGGGGAGAGAGATTGCTGCTTTCGCTGCTGCATCAGCTTCTTCATTGCCTTGGATGCCTATATGAGAAGGAAGCCAAGCTATTGTAATGCGGTAACCTTTAAGGAAGGAGTGATAAAGCTTTTCTTGGATTTCTTGAACCAAGACCTTATTAGCAGTTAATTAGCGATTAAAATTTATAAAATTGTTTTTGAGATATGTTTAAAAATGCAAACATTAAAAGAACAAAATATTGACGGAAAATGTATGAATATTTCGATGATAAAAAGAACTTCATTTGAAACCTATTAGATTACCTATTTCTGTTCATATTTGCAGGTATAGGAAGTTGAGGTGGATCATGATATCAACCGAGGTCACTGAAGTGCATCTCACCGGGAGATCAGAGGATTTTTGACAGTAACCTGATAGCTAGGTGGAATTCAACCACTGTCTGGGGCAGAATTCTAGCGGCCGGCTGCTCTATTTGGTACTTTTTCATGGTTTCTACCATGACATCTGGCGAATGCCGGAGCAGTAACCAAATAAACGGCCACAAACGGCGGACGAGTTTCCTTTTCACTTCCTTGACTTATCGTCACCCTTTTGCACACACTTACCTACAAGTTGCCCCCCCGGAGAACATGAAATAAAAAATCAATCCAGGTACATGCATATATATTTGCATATTTCATGATTTTACTGCCAATATTTTCCACATTAGTCTTTCAAAATTATTCTTGGAAGGTTATTTTTAACATTGAATGCAATTTCATGTGAAAAATCAGTTTAAGAAGCACGCCTGTATCAATTATAGGCATGTGTAAGCTAAAACAACACGGGGGCAGCCACATTTCTGGACCCATCTATCCCACATTGGGCCCATATTCTACTTAACTTTTTATTTACAACTTAGAACATATCGCTGACTTATTTTACGAGTAAATAAATAAAATTAAACAAGAGTAAAATGAAACAATTGTAATTATAATATTTATTCATGGTGGCCACTTTTTCTGGAACAAATTTTCCTCACTTTTCACGTTCAGTAAATTTTTTTTTCGATTTATTTTCCGTCTGATCAATGAAATGAATATGACGAGAAATAAATTATAAGATCCGGCGCCGACCTACCTACCGTCAGCAAACATGGTTTTCCCCATCCAGGTATATTCTACCTGCGAGGCATTGCCCCAGCCGGGACAAGCTTTAACCTCCCGACCGATCTCCCAGTATATGTAGTAGTGTAGTGCATGTTAGTGTGTGTGTGTGTGTGTGTGTGTGTGTGTGTGTAAGGGGTGAGGATAGAGCAAGGAAGAGGAAGGAAAGATCGCGCGCGGTCCGTGGCCCGTTTGTTAGGGTACTGCTCTGGCATTCACCTGATGTTGATGGGAGAAACCACAAAAACTACCGAACAGCGCAGCCGGCTGTCTCCCGGTCTCTGGGTCAGACACACTGCTGTCGGTGACCGCAAATACCGACCTGTAGCAGATAAATGCGTCGTATCGAGCCGCTTGGCGATGGTCCTCCCTCCTGGCGGACGGCGAGCGCACCTTGGCCAGGTGCAGCAGGTAGGCGACTTCGGTGCGGAAGTAGAGCAGCATGGAATGAAAAAAATACAAGAAACTAGTAAAAAAGAAGAACCTACAGAAATAGTCTGACTTGCAAGAAGCCCTAAAAAACATCGAAAATCGGAACAAAGAAAACAACGAAAAAACGGAAATGATTGGGATTGAACAACATAAACAGAGAACTTTTGAAATATGCTGAAATTGTATTACATTTGCGCCTTTTACATTTTTATAATACGTACTGGAAAAAACATGTTCCTCAAGAATGGCTACAACCAAAAATAATATCACTCTTTAAAAATGGAAATCGCTCCGAAACCAATAATTACCGAGGAACAAGCCTCTTAGATACTACGTATAAACTGTATGTTAGAATATTAAACAATCGTTTGAAAGTCATTAAAAACTTGCTTATATCTGAAGAGCAAGTTGGTTTTCGAAAAAGGCGAGCTTGTACAGGTGCCCTATTCACAATCAAAAGAATAATTGAAGAAAGAAGGAAATTTAACTGCGAAACACATATGGCATTCATAGACCTAGGGAAGTCTTTTGATAATGTGAACAGAATATTGCTTTGGAGAATTCTTGAAAAAAGGTGGTCACCTAATTGAAGCTATTAAATGCCTATACACGGGAACCACAATGTGCTTAGATGTAAACGGTAAATTAACGAAGGAGATTCCTACAAATGAAGGAGTGAGACAAGGTTGCGATCTCTCGCCAACAATTTTTAATATTTATTTGGACGAGTTCAGAGCATTCAAAATACAGGTAGACAAAGGGAATAATTCCCTAAATGAATTATTCATCTAAGAAATAATGTTTATTTTAACTCTTTATACTATGCTGACGGCCAAGTTATCTCACAAGATAGTGAAGACAAGCTACAACACGCGGTGAATGTTTTAAATAATATTGCGAAAATATAGAATTCTAAAATTTCGACCAACAAAACAAAAACAATGGCTTTTAAAGGTAAATTCCCAGTTTGAACCAAAATTATAATTAACAATAAAATATTAGAACAAGTGAGTAGAATTTTAAGTACTTAGGTTGTTACGTTACTTACGAAAAAGATATGGATTTTGATTTTCAATTAAATAAGTTTAGAAATATATGTGAAAACATTCATAGAAATTTAAAAAGAAAACGTGTAAAGATACACGTATGAAGTTTTTTAGTACTATTGCTTTTCCTGAACTTTTGTATGGAAGTGAATCGAAAGTAATCTTGGAAAGAAATAAAAGTAGAATTCAGACGGCGGAAATGAAATTTTTAAGTAGTACTCTAGGATACACCCTCCTAGATAAAAAGAGGAATGTGGATATAAGAGAAGAGTTAAATGTTACAATTGTGTTCGATAAAATGCGTACTTATAAGAAGAAATGGTGCAAACATTTGGAAAGGATACCGAATGGAAGATTGCCGGCTTTAGCTCTTCAATATATTCCACAAGGAAGAAGAGATGTAGGCAGCCCAAAAAAAATGGACACAGGAACAGGTTGAAGCCTAATCCTTGGCGGTGGAAGTAGAAGACGAAGATTTACCCACTTTATCGTTACCAGGACCCTGTAATAAGAGTTGTTTTTACGAAAATTCGCCGTTTTTTCGCGCAGCATTCCATAACTTTCTTTCTACTCCGTAGCGAGAATGTAAAAATCGCTAAAGTATTACGGCGTTTTGTAATTTTCTCTGTGAAACCAACATTTTTTAAGGTTGTAAACATTGTATTTGAATTTATCACCCCCCAAAACATATAGAACTGTTGAGGAAAAAAAAACAAACTAAATGATATTATTCCTGGGACTGGATTAAACTGGCACGAGGTTACTAAACTGGCACGAGGATGGCTCAAACGTTTCTGATATATTATCAATGTTTAATGTAAGAAAATGTAGAAGACATATTTACCTAAAGAAAAATTTGTTAAAAGGGGATAATGCTCTGCCACGCCGTTCTAAATACAATATGTATATTGTGAACGAGAATGATAATAATATCTTATCATCACACGCTAAAATATGCGAAATGATCCTGCCAAGGTTTTCAATTCCTCCCATAAACGTATTCACGCAACCTGTAAATTTATGCCAACAATTCCGACGAGCAAATAATTAAATGATAACATTCACGCACTGTTGGATCAAAAACTATATTAGATACTTCTATATAGGGAAACACTAGTATGCCAGACCACCTTTTATCTCCGTCACGAATTAGCTTTAAACAACTTAAAGGAATAAAATAGTTATTTGTATTACGTGCGGTAAAAGTGACATTTCATTTATCTAGTAGGAAATGTTGCGACACGAGACAAGATAGGTTGAGTTGCGTATTCCTACGAGATAATGAAATCACTTCACCATGTGTATAACACGATATTTTTAGACAGCCTTACTGGCTTTCCTTTTATTTTAATTCAAGTAAAATAAAATAACTTAATTGAATACCACGTTAATCTAAGATCAGTTCTAGCTGATCAGACGAAACTATTTCGTTCTTTGTTGTATACAGTTTTATCTGAACATTTGAGCATCGACTCACTTTTAGCACTAGAGCTAAAAATTGAACTTTTAGCACGCAGTGCATGCCCTATAATTGCTTGTACTACTGGCTTTAAAAAAAAATGCATTTTGAGTGGGATGGTAATAACTCTCGTCATTGTTACTTGTGATTAAATTACGTGACTCTTAGTTGATCTTTCAAAACTTCGTTCTCTAACAGAATTCGTGATGTCAAAACTAAAATTTCCAACGTTTGCAACTTTAGTTTTCTACGAAACTTTGAGTTAAATTTTAACTAAGCACTATATGGATACGTTATAATATTTATATTTTCCGCTTAGAATTATTTATTTTAAAAATATATATGTCAATTAAAACATCTTGTCTTTGAAAAACAGATTCATTAAGGAAAAAAATCTTTCTCTTCAGTATTGTAATAGTTGTAGAAAGACGCTGAAAAAATGTAGAAATTTTACAATTTTATGTTAAAAAATCAGATATTTTAACGAAAATAGTATCTACGCCATTTTGAAGAGTCTTTGACAGTATTAGAGGCCAAAACGTTAATGGGAAATTTTGAAATAAGGAACCACAATAGGTGGATACTTTCTACCCAACATACAACATGGTAGTGGTAGTTACTTACTACTGTATCTGAATTATCTGCTCTCTATATCGGAACTTCGAACATTTGATATAGAGGACTCCAGAAAAACAAGCAGAATTCTTTGAATAGTTCAGTTGACAAAATCTAAAACTTTTCTGATTCATGAGAAGTAGATCGTTATGATAGAAAAAAATCTGTGACCTACCGTCGGCTAATGGGGTTATCCTCAACCAGGCATCTTCCACTAGCGGGGCCCCACCCCAGGTAGGACAAGTTCTACGCTCCCGACCAGTTTCCAAGCATGTGTGGTAGTGTAGTGCATGTTAGTGTGTGTGTGTGTGAGAGAGGGGAGAGGATAGGACAAGGAAGAGGAAGGAAAGATAGCGTGCGGTCCGTGGCCCATTTTTTAGGGTACTGCTCTGGCATTCGCCTGGTGTTGATCGGAGAAACCACCTGGTTAGGAGAAATGCCAACGGTAGGTCGGCGCTGGATTTCGCCATCCAGATCACCGCCTTCTCGCGAGGAAAAACATGCACTACACTACATAAGGTAGTAAAAATTGTCCCAAACCAAATCAATAATCGCGATGCTCATATGAAAGAGAATAAAAAATCAGCCTCCTAGGGCAATCTGTTGCAGAGGTACAACGAGAGACGTGTTTTGCATGTTTTATTTCTCCTCAACTTCTGTTGCATGTATCAGGCTGAAAAAATCGAGAGGCAGGGGGAAAAAGTTGAATTTAAGGTATTTTTGTCAACCAATTCTGACGCCAAATTTAATTAGAAAAAAATAAATAACGTTTTTAAATGGTTTTTCTACGTGATAACGTTGTAGTACTATCAGTTTTGTATTCTAGAATGTGCCTTACAACATTCTATAAAATTTTTTCAGATTTTTAAACAATGTAGACGATATTTTAACAATATAATCTATATATTATATAAAGCTTAATTATAATTTTGAATTCAAATTTAAAATATTATTTATTCAGAGATCTAAATAAAAGAGCATGGTTTTGAAGCCGTGAGAATTGATAACAAATTTTAAAAAAAGAAATTAGAAAAAATCTTCAAAATTGTATGAGTTATCAGGGAAACACTGAGTCAGTGCATGAAAAACTACGTGAATTTTGTTTTTTCAAACAAAAAAAACTTTAAGAAAAGTTAAAAGCAAATATTTCCTTGCATAAGAAAGATATTTCTGTGTGTCAGTTCATTTTCACTGCTGTGGAGTATGATTTTAATGGAGAAAAAAAGTAGAAAAATAATAAAAATTTAACTGCTGTAAACAGTTACCAAATTTTCGAATATTGTGTTTAAAATGATTTCGTAATCTGGACTCTCATTTCCTAGAAAGTATTTTACATTTCTGTAGCTGTGCCAGGCTTTTTTCTGTTTGACTTATTGTATTCTCAAAATTTGGAAAACACATTAACTTCCTGATCTGAGGTCCAATAAAAACACCTGCTTTCAGCTTATCTAGTAATTCTGTGATAACACTATGTACTACTCAAAACAGTTACTGTCTTTGTCTAGCGCACGTACAAACTGGTATAAATCATGAAGCACATGAAATGGTGTAGTCACACCTAAACAGTAGTTACTTCCCTAGCTAGACAATGGTACATAAACGGACCTTTAATGAGAAATAAGTTCTTAATTTTCTCAAACACCTGACGTGATAGAAAAAACGGATTTCGCTGTTGAAATCAGCGCAAAAATTGAGTTTAGAAACATGCATTATTTCGAAAACATCATTTTTGCTGTAGTGTTATTGGACAGCTGCGTCCCGCTTCCCTCCTGACCTCAATACCAGAATATTTCATTTGGTGTTGATTATGTTATTGTTTATTTCCGCGTAGTAGGGAAAATAAATAGTTGGGATTGCACACTTGTGCATGACAAATTGCCTTGAAATGCAGAACTTGTGAGAAACTAATGCTGACAACTGTTTTTGTTCGGGTGCTTCTACAAGCACTTCCTCGCTACGGAATAGGGAGAAAGTAATGTAATATTGCGCGAAAACACGGCGAATTTTCGACAGAAAACTCTTATTACAGGGCTCTGGTAACAAAAAAGTGAATAAATTCAGTTGCTAATTTTAGAACAAAATCTCTATCACGTGGTTTAGCCGGGATCCATGTTTCGTGAGTCATTGATACCGAAAAATTAAATGGAAGCAAAACGACCGTCCGCCCGTCCGTCCGTCCGACCGTCCGTCTGTCCGTCCGTCCGTCCGTCCGTCCGACCGTCCGTCCGTCCGTCCGTCCGCCCGCCCGTCCGTCCGTCCGCCTGCCCGTCCGCCCGTCCGCCCGTCCGCCCGTCCGCCCGTCCGTTCGTCCGCCCGTTCGTCCGCCCGTCTGTTAGCCGCTAGTGTTGTTTACAGACACGGACAGACGTTTTGCTGTCAATCGAATTTTCGGTATCAAGGACCCACAAAACATAGATTCTAGCACATCAGCGTTAGAGGATTAATTTTTCTAAATTTAGCCACTGTATTTATCCACTTCTTCATTACCAGGGATCAGGAATAAGTGTTTTTGTGCCGAACATTCGCCGCTTTTCCCCGCAGCATTACATAACTTTCTCTCCACCGCGTAAGGGGTAGCGAGGACGTGAAAAGTTATCGTTACGGTATGCACCTGCTATTGAGAAACCACGAAAGACTACTAATTGGAGCAGCCGGTCACTAGAATTCTTCTCCAGGCAGCGGCTGAATTCGACCTCGCTCTAAGCTAGAGTTGAAAATCTGCCAGTAAGAGACTAGAAACCTAGGAGTACGGGCCAGAGACATTGCAGTGTCAACGCAAACAATATGAGAATGTCTGTGCTGTTGTAGACCTACTCCATCCACAGTCTCAAGATTCTAGCAGGACTGCGAGTTTGTGGATATAATTCTTAAGCCTCAACTGTGCATTAGTATATTTATTTCCTTATTTATTTTGTACCCTTCTGAGTCATCGCCGAGAAAGAGAATAGATGTATTTAATATTTTATTGTGTTGCTTAGTAGTTCACGTCTACGAAGTTTTCTGCTACTGTCCGCTTCCGACACTCGTGGTACTCTCAATCCACTTTGTTATTTATTACCGACTTCATATTCAAAAGTTAATTCTCCCGATAGCATTGAGAGACAAGGAAAATTCCGGAGATAAGCACATTCGTGTAATTTTCTCGTTGTCCATGAATGCTTTGTACTGTCAAGATAAATACATCAAAATTTAAAAAAAACGTGTTTAAGTAGTTACAACGACACGATAAACTCTATTAAGTCCGATATATAAACAACCAGGGGAAAGTTCCCAACCTTTATTTCAAAACTTCTCTTCTTAAATTGTTTTGCGAAGGTAAGGTAAAATACTCATGTTACTTTCACCCTGTGCACCTTCATTTATATCATGTATTTATGAAGTAGTAAACTATTCACTTGTGTTTGGTCGGAGAAAGGTTTTGTTCTACCCTTCATAGTGTTCCTCACGTAAAACCAAAAATCGCCACACAATTTAGATGGTAATATCTTAACATAAGACGTAACTTTATTGACCACTGAAAAAGTTTTGATCCTTATTTAACTCCAAAAACTTATAACTCTGAAACATTTACTGCACACATTAAAATATCTACAAAATCAAATTTTATTTTCAATAAAATATTGAATAATAATAATAATAATAATAATAATAATAATAATAATAATAATAATAATAATAATATATTTTCAGTGAATATGCTATTATTAACATTAGTTATACATGACCAAATTTGTAGCAATTCGAGCATAGAATATATGCATATCGCAAAAGAAATAGCATATAGTGTTAGATTTAGGTGGATCTGGGTATTATTAATAAGGTTTTACAACACTTTATCACTGCCGGAGTCTGATGAAGTTTACATGAACATGATGAAGTTTTAATGAACATTTAAAATAATTAGGCGAACATGTTTGCAGGTTAGAAACTGTGAAAGTAAAAAACAGAACTTGACCAAGTTGTATTCGCAGGGTACGAATCAAATGAAAAATCAAAATGAATACAATAAGAAAATTGATAGTTCTACACAAGTCCATGAAAAGTTATTCATTTCTAGAGATACTTTACTTTGATTGAGCCATAAAAAATATACTTTTGGTGAACATCAGTAGTTCCTGTATTGGCAGATGAAGCTCAGATCCAGTGTTTGTGTTGTCTCTGTCGCATCTTTGACCGTGGTGTCCTAAGGTCTGAATCTCGGCGGTAGCGGATTTTCGACACTAGCGACATAGCTAGGGCGAATTCACTGGGCGAAAATTGCCTGGCACATCTCACTGGTCTGAAATGCAGCGAAGCATAGAATGGCGCGCTGCGCGAACCGCACTCAGCTGGAGAGCGTCAACTACTTCGCTCATTCATCCCGCCAGTGTAGTGCATGTTATAGCCGGAAGGTGGTATTGTTCCAAGTATATTTTGGAATGTTATCGATTGATTGATTACTAGTGATTCGAGGCGCGTGAATTGCTAAGGTCATTAGTCCCGTAAGTATAGTGCATGTTTTATACTCGGGAAGTGGCGGTGCTCTCGACCCACTAGTTGGCGAAATCTGGCGCCGACCTATCGTCAGCTAGCAGAGTTTTCTCCAACTGCATATCACCCATGAGCAAGCCACCGCCGCAGACTGGACAAGCTCTACGCTCCCGACCGGTCTCCCAGCATGTGTGGTAGTGTAGTGTGTGTAAGTGTGTGTGTGTAAGTGTGTGTGTGTGTGTGTGTGTGTGTGTGTGTGTAGGTGAGTGATGACGATAGGACCAGGAATGGCAAGGAAAGATCGTGCACGGTCCATGGCCCGTTTGGAAGGTACTGTTCCGGCAATCTCACAGTATTGATCGGAGAAACCACGAAAAACTACCAATCAAATCCGCTACAATTCCCCTCCAGACAGCGACAGAATTCTACTCGGTTTCTAGCTACTGTCAAAAATCCTGCCACCGTCGGAATTCGTAGCCTAAGACATCGGTTAGAAGCAATGCAGTGACATCAGTTGATGTCCTAAGCCACCTCTCCCGGTCTATTTTGAAATGTGAAATCCAGCTCCGATCTACTCGTCGCTTTGCAGGTTTTACCCCCCTCCTCGTAACTAGCCAGCGGGGCACCGCTGCAGTTAGAACGCGCTCTACACTCCTGACCAAGGTGGAAAGAGATGGGTGACCTCCTCCAGCGCACGGATTTTAGCTGGTTCTGCACATCACCAGTCACGAACCACATGACCATAGCATGGGCACTTCGTTTGAAAAGCCAGACCATACGTTCTCAGCCATGTTGCAAGGGGTGCGAGAAGTGTTGAGAAGCATTTTGAAAGTCACAATTTTCAATGGCGACCAATCAAAATACGACGATGAAGGTGTACAAGATCCAATATTTAAAAGAAATGCTTCAAATGTCTGTTTCAATGACTTGTAAGAAGGTGAGACTTTGGTGTCTGGCTGCATTTAAAATTTCCGCTTATTTTGTGACCCAAACTTGTATCTGAAGCTCATTGGCTGAAGTCAGATACGATGCGCAATAGCTCACCCTTCTCGTTCCAACATGCTCCCGACTGGTCTGCAGGCGTATGCATAGAAGTGTATGTGAAACGAGTGAGAACGGACAAGTTAGGGAACAAGAACAAGAACGGGACGGGTTAGTCGTGTGAGCGTAGTGCATTTTTTCCATCGGGAGATGGGATGACGAGATTCGGAGACGACCTGCCTTCGGGTAGTGGGACTTCCCTCAATCAAGTATCTCCCACCAAAGGGGCCCCGCCTCAGCTGGGACGAGCACTAAGCTCCCGGCCGGTCACCCGGCATGAGTGGTAGTGTAGTGCATGTTAGTGTAAGTGTGTGTTATGGGAAAGGATAGGACAAGGAAGAGGAAGGAAAGATCGCGCGCGGACCGTGGTCCGTTTGTTAGGGCACTGCTACGACATTGGCCTGGTGTTGATCGGAGAAACCACGGAAAACTACCAATCAGAGCAGCCGGTCGCTAGAATTCTCCTCCAGACAGCGACTGAATTCAATCTAATTGAGACACTAGTGTCGAAAATCTTACCACTGCAAGATTCGAATCTAGGACCTCCGGGTCAGAGGCACTGCAGTGACATCAGTTGATGCACTGAGTCACCTCTCCCAGTCCGAGAAATAAAAGGAAATTACTGAACAGAGCAGCCGGCCGCTAGAAATTCTCCAGACGTCTGGATAAGGCCATTTTTGTAGCTGGTGTCGAAAATCCTCCACTGTCGGGACTCGAACACCCGACCCTTCTGATCAGATACGCTGCATCGGAATGAGCTGTACCGCTGAGCCATCTCAGGCTGTCATAACCAACTGAAATAAAATTCTCAATCGACCTGTTGTTTGATAACACATGTACGCGATTCTACCGAAAATATTGCAAATTTAGAGATTAAGAAAAATACACAATTCTGCTGTAAACACATCACTAAATGGAAGACATAGTATAAAAATGTAATTGAAAATTTCAAAAAACAATTTTATTCCTTATTTTGCATTAAATGTTGCATTGATAAGCAACACTAATGACAATCATCTATCTATTGATATTGAGAATTCTAGCGGCCGGCTACTCTAATCGGTAGTTTTCCGTGGTTTCTCCGATCAACACCAGGCGAATGCCGGAGCAGTACCCTACCAAACGGGCCACGGACCGCATGCGATCTGCCCTTCCTCTTCCTTGTCCTCTCCTCACCCCTTACACACACACTTACACTAGCCTTACTGACACAAACACACTTACATGCATAAAGCTACCAATGCTTTTTTATTCTTACTGAATCTCGTCTGTTCTACTTAAAAATTATTTGTTACTCAAAATTAGAAGGATTATAAATGTTGTACCTCCATAGCATATAATAATAATAATTGTTAGTTCTAATTATTATTTTAATTATTTCAAAAAATTAGTGAAAAACTGAATAATAACGAAGCTTGGCTTCTGTATAACAACCACTTCACCCCGGAAGTTTCGCGATCTTAATTTTCCCTCCTCGTTAATTTTTTCTTTTAGTTCTCTGCTTAGATTACAAGGTATACCCCCGTACGCACATGAGTTATTTGTAATGTTGCCAAAGCCTCAATTTTCAATTAAAAATAATATTTCAAAATCATATTCTTTGCGAATAACAAAAGATGAAAATGTGATCACTTCGCCCCGATCTATCATATTTAAATCTGTCGCATGCATAAAATGGAAGAGTGTTTTTTTCTTGAAATTAGTTTAAGTTATTGCGTTGACGAAGTATCTCGAATTTAAAGAAAACTATAAATATTCATATCAGTTAAGTGAAACTTATAGCACTCACTTTGAAAAACTATCACACGTACGTGTAACAGACTTCATTTATCGATTATTTACACTTCTTTTTACGTTTTTGACATTCTAGGATACCACGCATGTTCCTTAGCTTTAAGCTTGATCCAGCCTGAGAGGAATGAATATTCGATGTAAAGAACCTTCCGAACAGAATATTTACAAGAATGTTTCGGATTTACGGTGAGTTAAGACTGTTTTTTTTGTCAACAATTAAGTATGCACCTGTAATGTATTTTTTAGAAAACTCCATTGAAGTATCAGACGGAATTTTCAGTAGTTCAATAAAATTCAATGTTCACAATAACAATGCCGTTCAATAACAATAACAATTTCGTTCCATTCAATTAACTTCTGGTCAGACCAATTTAATCCAACCAGGCCAATAAATTTATTTCAATTCGTGTGTACTATTTCCTTACAATTTCTAATAAAAGAGATTCCAAAGCCAAAAAAAAAAAAAAAAAAAAAAAAGAGGATTGCACTTGTGGGCGGGGATGTTGGGAGTAGACAGATCCAGACAAATGATATAGAGTATGTGGCTAGTAACCAATGATGCTACAGAAGAATATATTTTCTCGTATTCTTTGTAACTCTTATGTAATATTATAAAACTAATTGAACTCGCAAAAACATTGTGCAGGGTAAGGACGTGAACCTAGGCACTTTGGTTTCACAAACATTTTGACACAATAACTTAACATCTTTCAAACCAGAGTCGAAGTATTGAAGTAAACTCCTTGCTTTTTATGTTGCAGAAAGAAAGGTTTCAATCAAACTTGGATTTGTCCCTTTTTACTTTCTCGCCGTATTATGTACTTAGTAAAGGGAAAGTATTCTAATGTTGAGCAAAAACGGCGATTTTACGACAGAAAAACTTCTATTTCCGGGCCCTGATATAAAAAAAAGTGGATAAATTTTGTTCCTATACGAAGTAAATTACTTCCTCTAACACGTTGTAGGTTGGTCAAAATTCACGTTTTGTGGATTTTTCATGCCGAACAATGGGTTCGCAGCAAAATGTCTGTCTTTGTGCCTATCTGTGGTCAAGTCTAGCCTAAACTCTTCAGCCGATTTCACCAAAATTGATTTTCCCTGATCAGGCTAACGACTCGACCCTAAGAATTTGAAACCAATATTTTAATTTTGAGGGTACTTTACATGAAGGTCCTCATACATTTTCAAAATTTTGAAAAAAGGACAATTTTTCATTAAATTTTGCTATCGGACTTAATGGATGCTTAAGAAAATGGTGCAGATCTCATGTTCGTTAAAATTTCTGATTTTTTGAAAATTTAAAAATTCAAAATTTTTTCGTCGTCTTCCTACATCTAAAATATTGAAGAGAAATTTACTTCCTGTATAAAAAACTGTTCCTTAAAGGCACATCATAAAAGAAGGTCATGTTCAATATTTTGGAAATTTGAGTAGTTTTTGTATAATTTTGCGCGAAATATAGGCAATTTAAACAAAATATGTTCTAAAACAATCAGCTCATTAAAAAAGGTCGTGTACATACATTTGAAAAATTACGTGAAACGTCAGCTTAAAATTAATGAAATATATACCGGTGTTCAATGAGAAAAATCCTCGGGGAACAGGAATGAATCAAAATAATATGAAAAATAATTAATTTAATTTCCATACATGAATTTCGTAAATATTGTAATTTCCTTTTCTAATTCTTTCATAAATATCGTAATTCTATATGTTCACCTACTTTTCTGATTTGCATACATTTTAGTGCTTCATTTCACTAATAGCGTACAATACAATTTACGTTTTTTATTAAAATTTTAATAGTGAATCACATTTCATAGAAGTTGAGTATTCTCTATCTATTTCTATGTGCAAATATTGTGATTAGTTTGATTCAATATGGCGACCGGCGCAAGCTCGTTGCCTCATGTAGACCAAATGGATCATCATCAAGTTCCCGTTCTGAGAATGGAAACTTCCCTACACTCAATTCATGCTGTGTCCGCCATATTGAAACGGAGTCCACTGACCCAACACTACCTCAACTTTAGGTTGCAGGGTCAGTGTACTAGGGTCACTTGCACTTTAGGTGGCAAATATTGGTCCTCGCTGTTGCTGTGTCCCCATAACTGTGTTCTGAATATACGGCATGTGTTTTATGCAGTTTTTATATCGTGAATTTTGTGTAACTGGTTGTTGCTCGTCGTTATGTTTGTTTCGTTGTGGATATTTAATTTGAAAATATTTTATAATTCATAATGAGTTTTTGTAATAATAAAGGTGAACGACGATGAATTTATTATTTCCTATCTATTGGTTTCCATATACGAATTTCGTAATTTCCATTTTTGGTTCAACTACTTTTTTCATTGACATAGAGTTTTAGTGCTTTCTTTCACTAGTAGCGTAGAATACAATTTACGTTTTTATTTACACTTTAAATAGTGAAACACGTTCATGGAGGTTGAGTATTCTCTACCTATTCCTATTTGCAAATATTGTGATTACTCTGTTTCACTATGGCGACCAGCGCAACCTCTCTGCCACTCGTAGAACAAAGTAATCGCCGTCAAGTTTTCTTTCTGTATACTTTCTATTGTGTGCCCGCATGTTGGGTGTAGCAAAGGGTGCAAATATTGTGATTACTCTGTTTCAATATGGCGACCGGCGCAATCTCGCTGTCTCTTGTAGAACAAAGGAATCGCCGTTAAGTTTTCTTTCTGTATAGTAAAAGGAGCAAATATTTTGATTACTCTGTTTCAATATGGCGATCGACGTAATCTTGCTTCCTCTCGTAGACCAAAGGAATCGCCGTCAAATTTCCTTTCTGTATTCTTTCTATTCTGTGTCCACATGTTGGGTGTAGTGAAGGTTGCAAATATTGTGATTACTCTGTTTCTATATGGCGACTGCCGCAATCTCCCTGCCTCTCGTAATAGTAACCTCTGGTTACTATTCTGTGACGTGGTCGTCGGTTGCAGCAGCGGCGTGGTTGGCGTGTGTGGCGTGCGCGCGTGCGCAGAGCGTGCTGGACGTGCTGCCGCGCGTGGTGGTGCGTGAGCGCGAGCTGTCCCGCGAGCCGTGCGACGACCGCAGCGCGCGCACGTCCTTCGACTTCGTGGTGGTGGGCGCGGGCGCGGCGGGCTGCGTGCTGGCCAACCGCCTGAGCGAGGGCGCCCGCTGGACGGTGCTGCTGCTGGAGGCCGGCGGCGAGGAAACGCTGACGCAGGACGTGCCTTTCTACACGCCCAACATCGAGATCCAGGACGACTGGGGTTTCCAGATGGGGCCCACGAGCAGCGGGTGCGTGGGCGCGCCCAACGCCTCCTGCCACTACACCCGCGCGCACGTCATGGGCGGCTGCACCACCATCAACGGCCTCAACGCGGTCAGAGGCAACCGACAGGACTACGACCACTGGCGCGACTTGGGCAACCCCGGCTGGGGCTACGACGACGTGCTGCCGTACTTCAAGAAGGTGGAAAACGTGCAAATCCCTGAGCTACGGAACAGTTCGTATCGCGGAACAGAGGGCTACATTCCAATCAATTACTCCCCTTACAAAGTGCCTGGGACGGACGAGTTTCTTGAGGCAGCGAAAGAGCTCGGAATTCCTCTCTTGGACTACAACGGTGAATCCCAGGAGGGAGTGTCACGTATTCAGTTCACCCAGTCCAAGTGTAATCGAGTGAGCGCCAACCGCGGGTACCTCTTTCCTATCCATGATCGCAAGAACCTCTTCGTGCGTAAAAGATGTCTTGTAACGCGCTTAATTATAGTAGGAACGGCTGTCGTTGGGGTGGAATACGAAAGAGATGGAGAAAAACAACGGGTCTACGCCACTAGGGAAGTGATCGTTAGTGCCGGTGCCATCATGTCACCGGTAATTCTCATGTTATCGGGAATAGGTCCCAAAGCACACCTTGAGAAGTTTGGAATACCCGTTGTTCAAGACCTACCAGTCGGCGAGAATCTAAAAGATCATCCGTCTTATTACGGCTTACAGATTATTTTCAAACCGGACACCTACCCACCGCAAACCAAAGTTGCTTCAGACCCAAAATACGTCGTCGACTTCTTCGAAAGTTGCACAGGACCCCTTACTTGGGCATTGATTGAATCCATTCGTCTGTTTCATGTGGGGAACTCATCGGAAGCATCCTGGCCTAACATTGAATCCTATTACATCTACACGGAACAAACAAGAAAATCTTCCGTCGCGTTCGGTACCCCGTCGGAGTTTTACGAAAAGTTCTTTTCGCCTCTCGAAGGGAAACTGGTCGCTGCGTACGTGGTGTTGCTGATGCGACCGCGCAGTCACGGTTTCGTGCGTCTCACGGGCAACTGCATCCGGGACAGGCCGCACATAGACCCTCGGATGCTGACCGACGACACGGACGTGCTGGAGCTGGCGCAGGGGGTGATGAAGGCCGCGGAGATCTTCGACACTGACGCCATGAGGCGGCTGGGGGCGAGCGTGTACAACGCCACCGTGCCGGGGTGTGAGGGGTTGGACAAGGCGGGGGTGGAGTACTGGGCATGCGCGGTGCGGACGACGTCGCACAACATGTACCACCCGTGCTGCACCTGCCGCATGGGCTCCGTGGTGGGGCCCGACCTGCGCGTGCGAGGGGTGGGTCGCTTGCGAGTGGTGGATGCGAGCGTGTTCCCGGACATGCCCACGGCGCACACCACGCTGCCCACGTACATGGTGGCGGAGAAGGGCGCGGACATCATCAGGAGCAGCTACCAACTGCCCCTCCCAGCACCCTTCGGGTGACAAATCAACTTCCTACTTTAGGCGAGTTTATAAAAGATCCAGTGCAGCAAAATTACTTTGTGACAAAACACGTTTGTACTTTATACGAGTTTATACGAGATCCAGTACAGCAAAATTCCTAATATTTCAGAAGCATATTTCCAGTTTAGGCAAGTTAATTCAAGATCCAGTAAAACAAGATTACTTTGTGACAAAACAACTTCGTACTTTATACGAGTTTATAGAAGATCCAGTATAGCAAAATTACTAATATTACAGAAGCATATTTGCAATTTTGAACAATGAAAAAGGTTAGACATTTAACAAATGATATTTTTTTAATTCTTGGTCATTTCAATCCTAACTTTAGCTCTTGTGCAATATTTTTCCTTTCCATCAGGTCTCATTTTTTGCTGTTTCACTTTTGTATTACCTTCTGAAATAAATAATAAGTATATCAATAAAACGGGATCTTCTTTGAAAATTCTTTGCCAGATGCGTATGCACTTGGATATATTTATTATCGAATATATTTATTATGCCTACCCATTTGTTAATTGAAGTAAAAACACTTCCTCTTTCCAGGGAAACGAAATATCTCTCTTCAAGACGTCATGTTTATATTCTAGAATATTGTCTGTAAATATGATATTAAAATGGTCAAAATTACGAGTTTAAATGTCAGAAATTAAGACAGAATGTTTAAATCTTAATATTTTAGGACGGGCTTTGTCTTGAAGGAAAAGGTTGCCTCTTCTGGTCGTACCTCGACTCTTATTCTTGAATTCTGTTTTCCAAAAACGTAGTGCATCACAGAATACAGCTGCTCTGATGGTTTGACTTAAAATATTGCATCAATATACTTACCGAAGAAGGAAGCATTGGAAGGGATATCTAACTTATTGCAATATTCCACTTCATTAATCTTAGCAAAACAACAATAACATTTCAAGGCAATTTATTAACTGCGAATTACATGTAAAATCGTACAAACTGGTTAGTTAACGCTTGCGGCGTCGCGATTATTAATTGATTATTTCGTGTTTCTGCTAAGGTTATTAGTCCTGTAAGTGTAGTGTATGTTTGCCTCGAGAGGTGGCGATGATCTTCCCCTTCTGGATGTTGAGATCTAGCGTCGGATTGCTAGGCTTTCCCCAACCAGGTATCTCCCACCAGCAGAGGCACTATCCGAGCCGGGACAAGCTCTAAACACCCGACTGTGAGTGTGGTTTACTGACGTCTGTGGGACTGTAGTTCTTGTAAATATGTGAATAAGTAAGGGTGAGGATAGGACAAGGAAGAGGAAGGAAAGTTCGCGCGGTCCGTGTCCTAAACTACCGATCAGAGCAGCCAGTCACTTTGTTTTTAAGACAGTTCTGCTGGTAGCCACGGGGTAAGTGGTTGAAATGTTTTTCTTTTCTTTTAGATAGTTCGATGAATTTTTTACTAGCTAATGTAACACATTTCCGAAATAATAAATTAAACACGCTCCCGTGATTTTATAATTATTTCATAGATTGTTGTTATCTTTTTACGGTACAATCTGAGAGCTGAAAAATACATAAAGAAAGGTACTGTGTGTTTTGAATCGAAGTGCATCTGTTTCTCTCACAATGCGTTAATGCAAGGCCATCTGGAATGCAAAGGAGAAAAGTGATCTGTCACTAACAGGGTCTTAATATCAATCAGTGTTATGTTTTATTTAATTTTTTTAAATACCTTGAAATACTTCACGGAAAATAAAAAAATGACCTAGATAACCTTCGAAAGTTAGAGAAATTGGTCCCAGAAAACGAGTGGCCACCCTGATATTCTTGATAGTGTTCAATATAATGATCTATTAAGTTGTTTACTTCATACTCTATGTCCTTGACATTCGATTTACTAGATATACTATTTAGTTGTATAAGAAAATAAACAATTTGCCCTGAAATATCTTCCAGATGTCCTGAATTCCATTGCTATCTTTATGGCCGGCCTAGTTGTGCAAAGCGATGAGGCGCCTCGCTGCACGACTGCCTGACAGGGGGAACGTGTTTCCATGACAAAGTGTCGGAAGGCCGCGTCGTGAAACTGGTCATGCTGAAGTGGCAGTATTGGCTTCCATTGTCAAAGTGGCAGTAGAAGTATCGGAGGTCGAGTCTGAGAGTGGAGTTCGAGGCTTTACTCGAAGGTTGGTACTGAAGGCGACTGTGCATGTGAAAGAGGATGACCAGCCCACGTTTTATATAATCGTTGCTAATGTTTTTGGTAAAGGCAAACAAGATATTCGTTTTTCGTAGGCTGTTTTTGGTATAGGTTGAGAAGAAATTAGTTTTTCGTTGACTAATGTTTTTGGTATAGTCAAGATAGTCAAACAAGACTCCACTCGCGTATTAGTTTTACTAGGCTAAAGTTTTGAATATAGGTAGTCAAGAGATTCGGCAGTGAGCCCTACCTCTGCAACCGTGCTAAAAAGTTCTATTGCATTATGAAAGTCTATTCTCACATTAGAGCTCATAGGAGGCTGCTGTCAAAGAATGGGGTTGAACTCTTCTTAGCTCATCCTCTGCCGTGTTCCCGCTCCTCCTCGTACGTGAGCCCGCTAAACAGACGAAGGCAACCTTTCATAATTTAACATTTATTTATTTATTTATTTATTTATTTATCAATTTATCCATTTATTTATTTAAAAGTTATTGATTAGTGATTTTTATTAATGACTGATTAGTAATTCCGGGTGCATCAACTCCTAATGTCATTATTAATCTAAATGTAGTGCATGTTTTTGCTCGGGAGGTGGTAGCGATTTCCCCCCGCTAGCTGGTGAGATACGGCGCCAACCTACAGACGATTAGATGGGTATTCCCCTACCAGGTATCTCCCACCAACGGGTCACCGCCGCCTGTCGGAACAAGATCCAATGTCCTGACCCGTTTTCCGGCATGTATGGCAGTGAAGGGTGCATGTTAGTGTAAGTGTGTGTGTGTAAGGGGTGAGGATAAGACAAGGAAGAGGAAGAAAAGATCACGCGCGGTCCGTGCCCCGTTTGTAAGGAAACTGATTCGGCATTCACCTAGTGTTCATCAGAGAAACCATGGGAAACGCCCGATCAGAGAAGCCGGCCGTTAGAATTCTCCTCCAGACAGCGGCTAAACTCGACGTAGTTGACAAGCAAGTATCGAAAATCCTTCCACCGTAGGACTCCCGAACAGAGGCACTGCAGTGACATCAGTTGATGCCCTGAGCCAACTTTACATTTAATATATTTGTTCATATCTCTTTTTCTAATTGTCAAAATAATTTTAAATTTGACTGTCTTCAGCCATGCACTGTTGGGAATGTTTAAAAAAAGTGTGCCCGACATGGGGAATGTTGCATGCAAGCACTTCTGCAAAGTGTTTTCCTCGAAGGAAAAAAATCCTTTAAGATACCGTTCTTTGTTCATGTAAGTATAAATAACAATAGACTCTTTGCTCGGTTAACTTTCGTCTGTCATTGATGTACAGCCGTACAATATATCAAGTTTCAGATTAGATTGCGGGTGGCGTGTGCGCTACCTAGTAATGTCCAAAACACTTCAGTTTTGTCAGCTCCCTTTTCACATTTGATAGTGAAACGAGTTCCATGTATTGCACATCTACACGTTTGCCATCGCGAGACATTTACCACAAGTCATTCCAACTTTCAAAGTGAGCTGAAGGTTGTTAGGTATTTCTTTGGATGCATGCCGGCCGAAACAAGCGTATACAACAAATAACGACGCATGTACATAAATACGACAAATAGCAACAACAAACGTGTTCAACAAATACGACGATGCAAAGAAAAACTCCGATGCTTCTTCTCTGCACTATTTACTGTTTGCTTGGAAGCGCGTCCTCACAGACTGCAAGATCCGTTGCAATGGATGTGATTGCGCTGGAAAGGGAGTTTATGAACGCACCCAATGACGACTACAGCGATCGCGACCACTTTGATTTCATCGTTGTGGGCGCGGGAGCGGCAGGCTGTGTGGTGGCCAATCGCTTGTCGGAGAGCGGCAAGTTCTCGGTCCTGCTGCTGGAGGCGGGGCCCGACGAGACCGCCTCCATGGCCGTCCCCGGGATGGCAACCATTCAGCGCTTCGCCTCCGACTGGAACTACACGACGGAGCCCATGGCCGCCGGCTGCCCTCTGGGACCCACCGGCCGCTGCTTATATCCCAGGGGCAAGGTGAGTGGGCAGAACGGTACAGGATATTTATGTTTTAGTATTGCGTAAAATGTCACAGCTGGGGTGCACATTCAAAACAAAGCGTACATTTCTTTGGCATTTACTGTAATTTTCTCACTCTCACATTGGTTTCTAAAAACCTCCCTAAACTGATGTGAACTTCCAATTTATTTCCAAAATATTCGGCATATTGCTTTAGAGTCTATTTTGAGTATTGGTTTAATACTAGGAGTAGGACACCGAAATTCACTTTCATAGCTACTGCTTGAGCAATAATATAAAATCTGTTTGAAATATTAAAAAATCGCTATACTCGGTAAATATTATAATTGAAGATATTTTATGCACAGAGTACAATCACCGAGTAATGTTTTTGTAATATTGCAATATCCAAATACGAATATTATGTGTTGCTATTTTCATCGATTAATTTTGTAAAATAATCAAATTGATTTAATTGTTTAAAGGGTTTGTGTGTGGATGAGAATTGTCTATTGACATCTAAATTTGATTTATATAGAACTCTGACAGCCTCATTAAGGGATACGTTGATATATCACAATCAGCCTAAGAATGTACCGAAATGATAGTTCGCTAAACAAGTGAACATCATGTGGACTTCAGAGAAGTATCCCTGCGCCGCGACAGCTGTTCATACACGCCTTTTCGTAAATTTTTTAATCAGCTATATTTTGTATCTGTTGAATCCTCTGATTTTACACAGATTTCCGTGTCTTAATACTAGAACTGGGTTAGAGGATAGGCAGGCGGTAAGTTCATTTAGTCGAAGGTTCTCTTAATTTAGTGTTTGGATTTCTTAAAATGTATTTTAATTTGTGACATTCTATTGTTTAATGTTATGTTTGTGTGTTTAACAATCCTTTATATTTCTTCGTTAACTGTTTATTTTTGTATATGGCTCCCGTGAAGACATCATTATGCAGCAGTTTAAGAGTTTCGCTGAGGTATATGCCCATACGTGAGTCCGGGAAACATTGAAATTTAATGACATAGGTGGAAAAATCTCTTAACATGCTCTCATGTTCAATAAAAGAAAATTGGCACGAATGTACATAGAAAAAAAATTATTTTTCAGGGGACGTTAAAATACCTTTTCTGCGCGTTTCACAGGGAAGGACCAATGCATTTTTGTTGTGAAAAGAGTAATTTATTTATAATTATGCCGATCACAATAGATCCTTGTTCAAGTCTTCCTTCCCTGCATTTCCTGTATTTTACTCGCGACCAGGTGCAGCTCGTCATTAAAGGTTGTAAGGCGGAGCCTCTCCTAAAGAAATCGCCGCTCCAAACATATTTAAAAACATATTTATAAATGTATTTATTTATTTATTAAAAATGGATTTCCGAGTTATATTATGTAACAATTATATCAAAATGTTTCTTAGTTAGTTCGTTAACGGTCGTTCGTAACGCATTTGAAGCTGTTGACAGGGAAGAGAAAAGCGTTAGGCTCCCACTTCATTCCGCCATAAGGCCTGTGTGAAACGAGCAGGCGTGACGTCATGCATTCACTGCACAGGCTTACCGGCGGACGAAGGCTGTAGCCAGGCAGCCTTCAAGGGTGAGGCGTAGGGTCTGAAGAAGGGTTTGCTCATCAGATAGCATTACAATGCAGCTCAACGAGTAGCTTTGAGCATCAACTAGTTTTTCCAACATGCGGTAGGAGCGCTACTCCCTTAAGTCTGTATTGGAAGAGATTATTTAGAAATACAACAGAGGCAATGCGATACATTGTTACGCAACGCATTTGCAGCCTTCCCCATTTAGAAAGTCATGAGTCGCGACTGCTAGCGACGAATATAATATCTTGTTGTCACTGGCGTAAAGAAGGAGGATGCCCTTTGCGCTCACTGTGGCTTCTCATGAGTGACAACCTTGTAAATTGATAAATTGATAAAACGCAGGGCACAGAACCACGGAACGCTCTCTATTACAGCCTGCCAACTTACCATTCAGAAACAGGAGCAGGAAACACGTGCACCGATGTCATACTCTCTGCGTGAACCAGTACGCATCTCACATTCAAGACTCGGTTTTAAAATAAACATAACACTTAACACACAAAAAGTAAAGTCAACATAATGTTTGTGGAAGAAGACGTTTCACAGAAGAGCACATAGCACTGCACTTCCTGATTTCAATTATTTCTCGTGACGCACATTTTCGTCGGACGAGGACATCACAAAAGGAAGCGTCGAAGCCATTTACAAGTTAGCCAACTGCGAACGAACGAAGGAATGAGAGTCAAATGGTGACGGGGCGGGGCGGGGCGTGTTGGTTTTCAGGAGCACGATTTCATAACTTTCTCTTCTTACAAAGTAAGTGCAAGAAAGTAAAAAAGGGAAACATTGCATTTCAGTCCAATCGCACACTCACAAAACATTACTATTTTAAGCGACTTGAAACATTTTGTTTGAGGTCTAGGGGTGAAAGTAGGTGACACGTATTTTTTGCTTATCCTACTACTTTTAGAAACATTACCATTAATTTTTTCGAAAGAATATTGCGACCGCTAATGTTTAAACATTTTCACGCAACTATCTTTTCCTTCAAAAACAGCTACTCCTGTATTAAACCTTGAAAGATGTACTTTCAGATGATGTCAGTATATTTGTTTTAATAATATTTAAGTATTTAAATTTATTTTAAAATTTTAAAATACAAATTATGACATTAGACGGGCATTTAAATCAAATTAGTGTGGTGCTGGTCACGTACAGCATTTCAAAAAAATAGAAGTGTTCGAGAAATTTCTGCTTGATGGTAATGCAAATTAAAAGCACTTTTCTCAATAAAGACTCCAAATTTTTTCTTTAACTTTTTACACGTATGTAACAAAGAACGGTAAAGAAATTGTCGCTGATCCCATTTTCGGCAAACTCTGTAATTTCAAAAATTCCAAAAGAAACTAATTCATAATAGAAATTTGTTGTTACATGAATTTTGTTTAAGTAATCTTTTAAAAAATAAGGGAAGTTTAGACTTTTCGAATTTGCAAATTTAAATTTCTACCACTCCATTTGCAAGAATGTTTCAGAAGTTATCAAATTTTCAAACAATTGGAACGCCCCCACACGGGAAGTTCAACTTCTAAGAATAACTTCTCATTGTTGGGTGGTGTTTCTTCGTGTGTGTACCGCAGTTTTGAACTGTCAAATTTGTGTTGATGTTTTAGCTTTAAATAAATTAACTTTTAGAGCCTAATGCGCTACGTTTTGTAATGAGTTTTACAAAACATTGCTGATATGTCAAAATGAACAGAAATCGGGTATTGTAATTTTTCCTAACAGTTACCGATGCGAGAAAGTGTGTGCGGTTATAGCGTACTATTATTTTTAAATGGCAAACTGATAGCGGTTCGAAGGATGCCCATCCAGGTGCACAGAGTAAATGACTTAGGTCCGAAGATGACGATAAGCAGAGTTGGGCCGAAAAATTACGTCCTTAAGTGCGTAAAGCAACAGAGTGGAAAGGCGTCTCCCATGCCACTCCCTCTGATGTCGAGCCGCTCCTGATGCGCAGGTGCTGGGCGGCAGCACCGTCACCAACGCCATGATGTACGTGCGGGGCCACCCCGCCGACTTCGACGAGTGGGAGCGACTGGGCAACGACGGCTGGGGCTACAATGACGTGCTCCCGTACTTCCGCAAGTCGGAGAACGTGCAGATCCCGCAGCTTCGCAGCAGCCCTTACCACGGCACGCAGGGCCCGCTGCCCATCAGCTACGCGCCCTTCACCTCGCGCCTCACCGACCTCGTCCTGGAGGCGGCCCAGGAGAAGGGCATCCCGCAGGTGAGAGAGCTTTAAGTCTTTGCCTTTCCACAAGGGGTCTCAGAACGCAGCAACACTACACCATAGCAACTGATTCTTCTCAGAATTAAATATTTGCACAACAAATAAGTACTAGGGACGCACAGAGAAAACTCAGGGCCCTGAGGCAATTCACCCACGGGAACCCCTCATTTCAAACAAAAAGAATTCCTTCCTCTCCCAATTTACAAACAGAATTAATTTCACCGTGCTTCAGAAATTACTTATAGCGTTGAATTTGCATTATAGATAAATACAATTTTTATTAATTTTAAATGAAAAAAGATCGGAGCCCTATTAGTTTGAAGCCCTGGGGCAAGTTTCTCTAGCTGCCTCCTCTCTTCTGATCGCCCGTGACAAGTACTGTTGACATTCTCATATTTTTTGACGACTCACCGGTGTATGTATCGGTGTATGTAAATAACGTTTGTACACGTTTGAAACGTACTAATGCAAATAAAGAATAAAATTATAATTATAATATAGATTAAATTATTGTTATAGATAAAATTAAAATAAATAAATAAAATATTAAAATTAAAATATTTGTAATAGATCGTACGTGAAACTATGAAAAGGTACGTAAAATTACGTAATTACGTAAAATTACGTAATTATGTAAATACGTAAAATTACGAAAATACGTAAATACGTAAAATTACGTGCAATTGCGTAAATACGTAAAGTTACGTGCATAGTACGTAGAATTATTGTTACAGCGGAGTTAGAGTGGAGTATAGACTTGGGTACTTTGAAGTTGTTTGGTTGGTAGAGGAAGCGCCTTTCAGTGAAGTGACGTCGAGGCGTGTGTGTGTGTGTGTGGCGCAGGTGGACTACAACGGGCCGTCGCAGCTGGGCGTGTCGCGCATCCAGACGTTCACGTGGCGCGGCGAGCGCTGGAGCGCTAACCGCGCCTTCCTGTTCGGCGCCAAGCGCCGGCGCAACCTCTTCGTGCGCAAGCGCGCGCTCGTCACGGGTGTGCTGCTGGACGTGACCGGGCGGCGCGCGCTGGGCGTGCGCTATGAGCGCGACAACACCAGCCACGTGGCGGCGGCCACCAGGGAGGTGGTGCTGTGTGCCGGCGCCATCAACAGCCCGCAGCTGCTCATGCTCTCTGGCATCGGCCCCAGGCGACACCTGCAGGACCTGGGCATTCCCGTGCGGAAGGATCTCCCGGTCGGCCAAAACCTCGTCGACCACACTTTTTTCCTAGGGCTTCCGATTGTTTTTAACCAATCAGTGGCTCCAAATGCTTTCGAAGTATTTTACGATCCTAAAAATTATATCGATTATATCACGAATAGACAGGGACCTTTGTCAAATACAGAATCTGTGGAAATGATTTACTTCTTCCAAGCCGGAAAACCTGTTTTTGATTCGGCACCCAATATGGAAATGATTATCCTACAATACCCGCCTACGGTGAATTTTGCAAATAGTAACGTAAATATTTATCAAAACTTAACTGGAAAACACGCCTCGGTCCCTATTCTCGTACCTCTGCAGCCAGTAAGCAAAGGAAACGTTTCTCTGGCCTCCACGGATATTCACGATCAACCCAAGATCTTCCCCAACTATTTCGGTGAAGAAGAAGATGTTCGCAATGCTCTGGAAGGACTGAAGAAAATGGTGGAGCTGTTCCAGACTCAGGCGTTTCAGAAAGTGGGCACCAAATTGTTTGACGAGAAGCTTCCGCCGTGTGATAGCTACGAATTCGCCACTGATGAGTATTTGACGTGTGTTCTAAAGCGATATTCTCTTACCATTTATCACCCTTGCTGCACAAATCGCATGGGGCCCAAGAAATGCAACTCTTCTGTGGTGGATCCTGACCTTCGAGTTAAAGGAATACACAACCTGCGAGTGGTAGATGCTTCTGTCTTCCCAACCATGGTCTCTGGGCATTTGGAGGCACCGACACTAATGGTTGCAGAAAAAGCGGCAGACATGATTCTGAAATCTGCATCGAAAGGAATATTAAAACTGATATGAATTGACCCGAAAGAAGAACAAAATATATGCACGAAGAAAGTTGCACAATTTTATTATACTCCAATTTTCAAGTATCGAATACCGAAATTCCGGAAATGAATCAAATCGTAGCGTGTTAGGGAGATGTTACCAGAGAGAAGTCGCAAAAAAGCCAACGTTACCATGACATCCATTACAGAGAATATCTATTCAAAAACAGGATCAAATGCATTTGTAAATAATAATACAGTAAAACCTATGTTGTAATTTGGAGAAGGCGCTAACCTGCCTTATCCAAATCCTAAACCTGCTTCTCCGGAAAATTTTCAGAACGGGCTATTTTCTGATGTAACTGTTTATGCCGGAAATCTACCTAACGCGGAAACGGAAAGGAAGTTTGAGTACACGGTATGAAAAATTCTGGATAAAACGGATAACAAATGTCGTTTTAAAATTAATCATTAACTTGTGTAGCGACATCGTACCACGAGATACTCAGTGTCCACTCTCGCTCATTTACTTTCTCAGCTACCCTCGTTCGAACATCGTATTTCCAGCGCTACTGGTGTAAAAGTCACTTTTTATTTGTAAAAGCAGACCTTCATAAACCCATGAGAAAGGACACTCGATGAGTGATCCTTCCTCAGTTCTTGTAATGCTGGCTTTGGGTTCAGTGGTTTTAAACGGTTACTGTTGTTTAGCTTTACGAGTTGCAGATGTTGTGCATTAGTCGTGAAAACAAATTCTTTTACAGTGTACATATCAACACAAATTCGATAATTAAAACGGAGTTTCATACAGCTAAAAAATTTCCACCTAGTGGTGCTACAGCTCGTAAATTATTGTAATTTTCGAAAACACAGAATTCAGCACAAATGAGACATGCGCCATATTTTAACGGTGTCTATCCGTGGAAAAAATTTAGCCAAACACATTTCACCGCTTTTGAGATAAAATATTTTTTGTGTAATTCTCATTAATTTCAGGCATAAATTACGAGAATACTACTCGCTTTGTCAAAAATTGGACTTGACGTTTTTTTAAAGATCTGATTTTTTAGAACAGATTTTGTTTCACACAAAAATCTCTATTTTGTGACATTGTAGTTTTGAAATGTTAACTTTTTGTGATTTTCGAAAATTTTCGGCTTGCCGAAAATGACCAGTAATAGCGGCACCTATTTACTCTTGATACATACGAAGAGAATATGTTTAAAACATTAGAGCCATTTTTGAGAAAATAATTGTTTAAAAAAAATTAAAATGCCGTATTTCACATAAAAATTACGACAAAAAACTACTCATATTTTCTCAAAATTGTACATGTCTTTATTTCAACCGATTTCGTTGAGAAAAAAAGAACTCCACCTTTAATATTGTAATTGTAGAAAGACACTGACATTAGCCAGACAGAATATTAATTTTGGTGAAATTTTCCTTATAGTTTAGCAGCTAACATTGTTCATAGACAGGCAGACACACAGAGGGACATGCCTTTTGACGCAAACCAATTTATCGTTATCAAGGACCCATGAAACGTGAATTCTGACGACGCTACGTGTTAGAAGCAGTAATTTACTACATGTGGGAACAATAATTATCCCTTTCTACTGTAGACGCCACACGAGAAGTCCATAGTCCTGGTGGAAATGATGATGTGGAAACTAGAAATGTTCAACAATATAGCCTTAATTTCTCTTCTGTGACAAATTCTCAAGATGCAGCGGGCACCATTGATAAAGAAATTTTCCCAGCCACTGATCTGCATATCAACTCAAAATGACCTCCACCATGTGATTCATCCATCTAAATTGAAGAATCTAATCGCTCAAAAAAGATTGAACCCTGGGAAGTAAGCTAAAAGCAAAATGAGACGAAGAAATGAAGATAATTTAGCAAAAGAACCTAACCCTATCAAATCTGTTGTAGAAGTAGTAAACCTGGCAAAATATTTTATTGAAAATAACAAAGATAAATACCCATTATCTTACCAGCAATTTTATAGTTTTGAGGAAAATTCGTTTGGTACCAATTGTGAAAGTCTCTCTTTCCGTTTCTTCTCAGAAATTTAGCTATTGCCAAATCCGGATCCTATTTCAACAAAAATCAACTACTATGACGCGGCTTACTTCCACTGATATTGTTAATATTGTTATATCTACCGTTTCCCTGTCATGCTCAAATTCTCTCAATGTTAACATTAGTTTATTAAATTTACTTTCAACTTAACCATGGATTCGACATACAATATATTATTCCTTACCTGTTGCATGTGGACGTGTAATTCTATACAGAATCACGATTACTGGAAGTTCTGTTGATTGACACCAATTATTAGATTGATGACAACTAATGTAAATTAACAACCTTTTTCAACAATAAAAAGTTGACATTTTTTCTTCTATAAATTACAATTTCTTTCGATCTCATGAGAATTAATTTCAACATAGAACGTTAAAATACCGTACGGGTTTGACTATAGTTCGTAAGCTTACTATAATATCTTGATAGATGGCTTCTCAGCTGACTGGCAGAATGTTGTCCTTTTTACACCAATTCTTGCGTTCTTACCTAAATTAAAAATGTTCCAGAATGCCCTCAACGATTTGCTGTTAATAGGACTTAATATTTCCCACAAAATTAATACACGGTCGCAACTATGTGTGTTTCATATGAAACACCTACTCGCGACTGACTATATGCAGCCACTAATTGAAAAATACTTCCATGTACTACGGAGCTATCCTAATATATCTTTGACCCCGGTGAATAAGCTGATAAGTCCAAAAAAATAATTTTACCGGAGAGCATAAAACAACTTTAAACTAATGCAATAAGTAAGAGATTAATGATATTCGAATAAAACCTACACAAAAATAGTTTAGTTTGAAAATCACCTTCTATTGAATATCATTAATCCCTGATTTTATTCATTTAAACGTTGCTTTTTGCTCTCCTGTAAAATTAAGTGTTTACGACTTATCAGTTTATTCACCGGGATCAAAGATATATCCTCTCGAAACACGGAGTCTAGTTTAGTTCTAAATTCCAACTACTACATTAATAAAATTTTCAAGTATAGTTTAATACTATAATTTAAACAATACCAAGCTCTCAAACTAATCATAAATTCCCACCTCACTATCATTCAAACAATACCCAGCCTATGCTGCAAATCCGCTCGCACCCGTTTACGTGCGTTCGCTTCAATATTTATCTAGAGAATGATCCCTTGTGTCCTTCTAATCACGGCTATCAATGCCATCTCGAAAACTTTTTCATATAATGTGTTCGGGGCCGTGTCCATCTCCACAGCGCTATGCCATCAAGCATGGAATATCACACTTTGTTGATCCGTTGTCCTAACTACTCGTATTCTTTGACTTCCGACTTTGCAACAATGCTGTTATTACTAACGCTGGATGCCGCTTATATCATTAAAACTAAACCCATGGTTTTTGGCATACCACATAATGATTCTTCAATGATTCTTAAAGACTGATTTCCAACCAGTAAATAATATTATGAAAGAAATTTATCCATTGTTCATTGAAAGATCTATCAAGAACATATTTGCCAGATTAAGGAAAAAATAAAAGCTGCTGCTTTTCACACGACACAGAGAACACTTCAAGTGATTAATTCTTTACAACCCATTATAAGAATTTTTGTTCTTCAATGGAATATAAACGGATTTTGTACTAAATAAGAAAGGATACGCCAGCAATGCCTTCCAGAGGTGATATGCTTACAGAAAACTAACTTCAAACTCAACAAAAAGGCAAATTTAAGGCTTCAAATGTTTCAATAAAAATTGAACTAATATTTGATGAGTAGCTACATTTGTCAAATCATTCTTTGCTGTCACTGAATTACTCATCAACTCTGAATTGGAAGTTGTCACTATTCAAATCTCAAGCCCAACAAAAATTTGTGTTTGTAATATTTATATTTCCAATAGTTATGCATACGAGTCTATAGAAATTTGGAACAGAGTTCATTGTAAAAATATGCATTACAGAATTGATTGGTAATCAAAATTCTGCAAACATATACAGTTTCCTCCTATTCTTTATCTTCGTTCGGGTCTAAATGACTTGATTCAAGGTAAATTATTTTGCATGACATTGGCAAAAACAGTATCTTCTGATAGGAAACCACTATGAGCACTTCACCTTTAAAATATGGGGAAACTACTCTATTTCACATGCAAAAAAAATTTTAAAGACAGAGCTATCTACTTAGTGTTCTTTTACAGTAACTATCTCCTTCACTCTTGTTACTCATTGCTTGGGGAAAAGGTGAAAAACGTGCCAAGGACGGTGATAACTGGAATATATTTATTTTATAAAATGAAACAATATGTGGACTAGTCAGAACATCCACCTTCAGTAAATGTTGATTTTAAAAGTGGACATAATTTTAAATACTGTGCGTCTTTACATTTAGTAAGTACAATCCGCACACGTTTTCTGCAACTATTGTTCGCTTGATACAAGAGCACAGGGTGTTGTTTATTTCGACGTCAATGCAATTTACGATCAAATATCTCTTTTGTCCAAGGCAATATTTATTATTAAGCGAAAGAGAAAGTTTTGTATCATCAAAACAACAACGCTCATTGGTACCTTTTATTCATAATTCAACTGTGTGGTAAAAGAAGAAGGGGTACGGATTTCTTAGTTCATGAAAACGTGCGCCTATAATATGGCGTGCTCTCATTATTTGAATCTTGACTTCTTCAATATGCTACTAACCTACGTAGCTCTTGATTCTATAATCTACACTCACGTAGTCCAACCTACGGCCCCCGGGTCGCATGCGACCCTCTTCATTTTGTTCACACTTGCGCTTCTTACCGGATAAAATAATCATTACACGTTTGGAAAATTACGTATACGCTTCGTATTGCTTTGATTTGAAATAAGAAACAATAATAGATATTTATGTCACGAGTTCTCTAAACGAATCTTTAAGGACGCAGCCGGAAGGTTAACTGCAAGGCGGAGTGATAGCGAAGCCGAGTAGTTAACCTTCCGGCTAAGTCCTTAAAGACTAATAGAGGACGAGTTACATACAATGATTTTTGTTATTTTAGTTTATCGCTTATTAAAAATAAACTTTTATCACTTTCGCGAGTTCAGAATTGTCATTACTCTTGATTTTCTGTAGCAAGGGTTGGTGGTACTGGATGCTTTGTTTGTGATCAGACAGTTGAATATTTTTTCTACTAATGCAAGCAGATTTGGAAAAATCTGGGAAGTGCATAGCAACGGCCGCTAAAATGATCGAGAGTCCATTAAAAATATTTTAGCGGCCGTTGCTATGGACGCGCTCTTAAAGCAGTATTTAGATGGTTGGTTGCTAAGGGGCTAAGTGCGTGTTTACTAACGTAAATAACAAAAATCGTATTTGTGCAAAGCAGGCGCTGTAAAAGTCGTTAGGTTGTGAACTAATTGAGGGTATTCAGAACATTTCAAGAAAATGCCATGTTGGAACAGTAATTCACGGCAGAGTGACCAATACTAAATATTATTTCCTCCCGCTACGTTGCAGGGCACTCAAAAAGAATATATAGCGGAAAACCAATGATATTGACAACGCTGCCCTTCGGATGACGGTTTCCTTCTTTCCCAGAGATAGCAGAACCTTACAATCTTCATTTCACTATAACGGTCACCTTGGTTACATGTTTTATTCCTCGTCTGTTATAATCCATGGCGTGCTGCTTCGATTTCCACTTTCACTCAGTACCAGTGGCGTATACTGCTTTCATGCCCTGGGCTACCACTGACCGTAGAGATAAACTTTGATTTTATAACTATATATTATCTTCGATTATGTAGTTCATCTAGTTTGGACTATTTTTATTATATTTTTATATATTTATTTTATATTCATTTTTACAATTTCTCGTTATACAAACGACGATTAAAAGACTTCTCTAATAAATGCTCACTTGTACGTACACTCTTTATCAACAGACGAACTTCCCAAAGTTTGCTGTGACATTTTTTAAAATATCGTACCAACTATCTGGCAATAGTTAACTTTGACACTATCACATACTTAATATGTTGCAATTTTAACACATAAAACACACTTAATATAGTCTATTATGTATTTGTACACTCACCACCAATCGTAAGTGTTGTGCTCAAAAGCGCACATCTTATTTACTCTGTCCGTTTACTGCCCACTGCCTCCGAACTGCTCCGAGCGTGTCAAGAAACCGCTCGGGAAATCGGCAACCTGAGCCCTTGGCTGACCCTTTCTGACCAATAGGATTAAGGGAGAGAGTCGTGCAACGAACACACGCTGTGTGGATGCCGCTGAGTGCCAGCGGTTTCTTCGGCGTTGCCGCCTCTTCAGAGGACTGATGCGCCAACTAGCGAGCGTTTTAAGACACATCTGAACAGGACAGATTATATAGAGTTTTGAAAAATGTATGTCACTGAAAAAGTGGCCTATAGTTATTTTTAATATAATACTAGCTGACCCGGCGAACTCTGTTCCGCCTTAACAGAGAACTCCGTTCCGCCGAAACATACGAAAACCCGCGAAATCACGCGAAAACGTGCGAAATCACGCGAAAACGTGCGAAAACGTGCGTTGTCACACAGGAACGCTGTCGAACGGGATAAACAGTATCCTATGTCCGTCTCCTGGCTCTAAGCTTCCTGCTCACCAATTTTCAGCCAAATCGGTACAGCCGTTCTTGAGTTATAAATAGTGTAACTAACACGACTTTCTTTTATATATATATATATATATAATATATATATATATATATATATATATATATATATATATATATATACACACTAGCTGACCCGGCGAACTCTGTTCCGCCTTAACAGCCGGTCCCATCTTTTTCTCGCGTCGCACTCACTGTGAGAAACTGTACTATCCTTGTTGCACTGCGTACGTGCAAAAACGTGCGTTCTCACACAGGAACACTGTCGAACGGGATAAACAGTATCCTATGTCCGTCTCCTGGCTCTAAGCTTCCTGCTCACCAAATCGGTACAGCCGTTCTTGAGTTATAAATAGTGTAACTAACACGACTATATATAGATATAACGGCGAACGAAAGGCGGCTATCATTATCGCCTTCTGTTATCAGTGCGGCGTTACAACAATGGGTTACAACAGGCAACAATGACCGCTAACATGCGAAATCACGCGAAAACGTGCGAAAACGTGCAAAAACGTGCGTTCTCACACAGGAACGCTGTCGAACGGGATAAACAGTATCCTATGTCCGTCTCCTGGCTCTAAGCTTCCTGCTCACCAATTTTCAGCCAAATTGGTACAGCCGTTCTTGAGTTATAAATAGTGTAACTAACACGACCTCTTCTTTCTTATATATAGATATATATATTTTGTCAGATTTTTATTCTCGTATTTTTCTCGGACTACCACCGGTAACCTTGGTAGCCCACAGTATACGCTAGTGCTCAGTACTACTTAATAAGGCGGCATTGAAAAAAACTAGTACTCAAGATAAATAACAATTAAGTTCAAGTGGCAGGAAAGTTACCTTTTTACATAAACCTTTACATAAACCTTTTTACATTACCTTTTTAACATAATGGAAAGCCACAGTGGGTTATCTGTTCTCAAGTCTTAAAGTGTTTTTGGGGGTTAAAATGTTTTAGTTAAGGTATTTTAATGTGAGTAGACACGATTCCAACTTACATAAATTAAAATACCAGCAAAACCAGGAAAGTGTCAGGAGTATGCGTTTAACAATTTGAAACTAAAACTAACTAAACAAAAGAATATCTTTCAGCAACCATCCAACACCGCTGATTTGAAGGCATTTTATAAGGTATGTTTAGAGCTATGTAGAAGTAAAAAGTTTTTTAGGGATGGTGAGCTCATTAAGAAGATGTGATGTAAAAATGGCATCATCATTTGCTGGTTAGTGGTTAAAAATTTGTCACAGTTTTCTTGTCTCAACAGGCTTCTACATGGAAGAATTAACGATATGGAGAGTGAAGTTTAAGGTACTCTCAAAAATATTTACAAAAATGTTTATTGTATTCCATCTGTACATGAGAGCACATGTATATCTGGCAGTTGCATACTTCTAATATCTGTCAGAACAATAAACAAAGAATTTGAAATTCATAAAGATCTGTTGGAATAAAACTCATTAGAAAAAATAATCAAAGATACAGACATATTCAAATCACTGGATAATTCTAAATATTTCATTATTTCTAAATACAGAAGTTTCGGAAAGTGTTCTGGCATTGCAACAGATGAAGCTAAAGCAACGGCGGGTCTTAGAAGTAGGTTAGATGGACTGTGAAGAAAAAGGCGTACATTGTTAGTTTTTTTTCACAGCATTATCTACCAGGAGTATATCTTTGGAAAAATTATAAGACTCAATAAGTTAATTAAAACTGTTTTAAATACTGTAAATTTAATAAGGGGAGGCAATAGATCCCAGAGATACAGAGCCTATATTCTTGAACAATTTGGAAACTGATAATGTTGACATTTCATTGTGCACTGGCTAAATGCCGGAAATTGCAAACTAGCGGAACTACAACCGCACATACTTTCTCGCATTATTTCTAAGTGTTCCGCTATATTATACTTCTACGTAAACAAGCAAAAGGGTCTTTTTAACGAGCAGAAAATATTTTTCGCGTCGAGACTCGAACTGTTATCCTCCGTGTTAGGACACCGTCAGCCATACGTCAATACTACAGAAGCGCCGTTGTGCTCGATCTCGGGCCGACGCTTTAAAATGTAATTGTCTCAACCGCAAATTTTTCTAACTCCCGAAAGTTACATAGATAGATAGATTTATTAAAGTTCGCTTTGAGCTAATGCTCGGTGGCAAACATGATTACAACTAGATATACGACAATTACAAAACTATTACGAATATTTACAAATGTAATTACAATTAGAATTAGAGATTGATTTTGAGTTATCTGTAAGTTGATTTATAAGCTTTTCTAACACCTCACTTCACTTCACTGCGCTGCACTACACTGCACTCTGTTTTGCAACTTTAAAAAATACGGGAATACGCAGAAAATGGAACTAGCACCATTTTTTACCGTCCATTGTTACATACGAGGAGAAATTATGAAGAAAAAATTTAACCAGCTAGTGGTGCAGTCTAGCACTGTGCGGCGACGGAGGGAATTTCAGGGGAATACCCATATTCTGCCTTCGTCTGACACACTGCGACGTAGTTTTATGATTTGCACTTGTTATTGAAAGTACACAAATTCAGTCTATTGTTGACGATATTCAATGCATTTTTTATGACATTTGAATAATTTGTTTTCATTTGATATTATATTTGTTGATTCATAACGTACATTTGATGAGTTCTTTGCGTAAATATGGCCATTCTGGATAGAAGTCATTTATAGTGTTGCGGATGTTAGTGTGCCTGCAGCTGATCGGCCAGCAGTTTGCGAGCGTTCGTGTGAATACGAATGTGTGTCGAAGATTTATTTATTTATTTTTATTTATTTTACGTCAAAAACAGTTAAAACTGCGTATGACGTGCTATGGAGAAAAGTGAATTGTGTGCACATTTTCAAAATTCTGTGATCCCTACACTAAGTCATATACTACTTCAATTTTGAAGAAAAAAACCCTCCCATGTAATAAAATCTATTGTCAAGGCTAAATAAGCAATAAATTTTGGCTCTTATCCATGTTGTCCATCAGAATAATACTTCCTGCCGCGACAACATGGAAATGATAATTTGAATACTTGTATTTCCCACTGAATTCTCGAAGACGTACACAGAAAATGAAGTTACATTTATGTCCAGAAGCAAAACAAGGGGCCATCTCAGCATTTGCTCAATGGATCAGGGAAACTGGACGAAAAACCTGATCGAGACGGGGGTCATTGACCCGGAGGCTGTAGTACAATAGTTGTTACAGGTTGTTTATACACATTTATACAGTTTACATTATACATTTATACAATATACATTTATACAGTAGTTTATACACATTTATACATTTATACAGGATCTCTCATTATTGCCAAATATAGCAGGGTAGTGAAGTTTTCGAAATAAAATAATTTTATTTCTGTGAAACGTGTCGAAGCAATAGTGCTTGTTGCAATGTGCTGGAGTCGAACTTAAGTGCCCAGTGGAAATCAAAGCCAGAACCACGTGAACGGGAGGTGCTTTATGACTTAGCTTAAGCATAAAATTATGTAAGTAATATTTCAATATAGACTTTTATATAATTTTTAATTGATTTGAATTTCTTACATATTTAATACATATTCGTAATTTGCATTTTAGAAATTACATTTCCGTCATTCGATGGAGGTACAACCTCCAGACTGTTGGAGCACCAGTCACCACTGCTTTTAGCACGCTTTGAATGCCCTAAAAATAACCTTTTTAGAATGTGGTAACTAATAAAAACTCTTATTGTCGCGTTTGGAATCCAGAAAGTTAATAAATCTTATTCCTAATGTAGCAAATTTCTTCATCTAAATTGTTGTGTAATCAGAATCCACGTTTTGTGGCTCCTTGGTAACGAAAAATTGATGCCGTCAAAATGTTTGTGTGCGTGTGTGTGGCGTGCAATGTGCACGCGGGTGAGTTCATGTGTCCGCGCACGCATTCGCGCGCGCGCGCGCGCGCGTGTGTGCGTGTGTGTGTGAGTGTGCGTGTGTGTTCAAGACTAGAACCTTAACCGTTTAGACGATATTCTCAAAATTAATATTCTCCTATCCATCTATACAAATTCGAGGTACCGCGAGTTTCAAAGGATATTTTGGTTTTCGTGGGTACATTGCACGAAGCCTCCAAGACATTTGCAAAAAGCCATCTACTTTCAGTACGTAAATACTTTTATAAAATGTTTTATTTTCATAATAACTACATGTAAATGCTTACAATATTAGACAACCGCAAATAATAGTGTATTTCGTGTTTTAATGTAATGATAGTAAATAATCTACATAGATAATAGATTTGGGCTGTGTTCCATGCCACAGACCCATTAACGGTTTGCCTATTTACATTCCTCATAATCGCTCATGCTAAATTAAGCTAATCTAAAACTAGTCTAATGTAATTACAGTTTTTGCCAGGATAATCCAATATAATTCATTTGTGTCCTTCCCATCTATGCGAATTCAAAATCATTACTGCCGCTTTTTCTGCAACCATTTGTGCTGGAGCCTGTATATGCCCAGAAACCATGGTAGGGAAGACAGAAGCATCTACCACTCTCAGGTTGTATATTCCTTTAACTCGAAGGTCAGGATCCACCACCGAAGAAGTGTCATTCTTAGGCCCCATACGGCAAGTGCAACACGGGTGAAAGGACGTAAGAGAGTATCGTTTTAGAATACACGCCCAATACTCATCAGTCGCGAATTCGTAGCTTTCACACGTTGGAAGCTTCTCGTCAAACAACTTGGTGCCCACTCGCTGAAACGCCTGGGTTTGGAAGAGCTCCACCATTTTCTTCAGACCTTCCACAGCATTGCGAACATCCTGTTCCTCGCCGAAGAAGTTCGGGAAGATCTTGGGTTGATCGTGAATATCCGTGGAGGCCAGAGAAACATTTCCTTTGCTTACTGGCTGCAGAGGTACGAGAACAGGAAGTGAAGCGTATTTTCCAGTTAGGTTTTGATAAATATTCACATTTGAATTATCGTAGTTTACAACTGGCGGATACTGAAACAAATACATTTCCATATTTGGGGCCGAATTAAATTTTGTTTGTCCTGCTTGGAAATAATAAACCATTTCTAGGAATTCTATATTCGACAGAGGCCCCTGTCTCTTCGAGTAATAATCAACATAATTTTGAAGTTCATAAAATGTGTCTGCGCCTGGAGCCAGAGACTCATTGAAAACAAGCGCGAGTCCAAAAAACATGGTGTGATCGATGAGGTTCTGCCCGACCGGGAGGTCCCTCCGCACGGGAACGCCCAGGTCCTGCAGGTGTCGCCTGGGGCCGATGCCAGAGAGCATGAGCAGCTGCGGGCTGTTGATGGCGCCGGCGCACAGCACCACCTCCCTGGTGGCCGCCGCCACGTGGCTGGCGTGGTCGCGTTCGTAGCGCACGCCCAGCGCGCGCCGCCCGGTCGCGTCCAGCAGCACGCGCGTGACGAGCGCGCGCTTGCGCACGAAGAGGTTGCGCCGGCGCTTGGCGCCGAACAGGAAGGCGCGGTTGGCGCTCCAGCGCTCGCCGCGCCACGTGGTCGTCTGGATGCGCGACACGCCCAGCTGCGACTGCCCGTTGTAGTCCACCTGCGCCACACACACACACGCCTCGACGTCACTTCACTGAAAGGCGCTTCCTCTACCAACCAAACAACTTCAAAGTACCCAAATCTATACTCCGTTCTATCTCCAGATATGTATCAATAATTTTCCATACTATCTACGTAATTTGACGTAATTACGCAATTTTACGTATTTACGTATTTTTACGTCTTTACGTAATTTTACGTCTTTACGTAATTACGTAATTACGTAATTTTACGTGTTTACGTAATTACGTAATTTTACGTGTTTACGTATTTACGTAATTTTACGTCTTTACGTAATTACGTAATTTTACGTATTTACGTAATTACGTCATTGTACGTAGGATCTATTACAAATATTTTAACTTTAATATTTTATTTATTCATTTATTTATTTTTATCTGTAACAATAATTTCATCTATACTCCGTTCTATCTCCAGATCAACGGAAATAATTTTTATGAAACAAAAACCATTGTAATCTCTTCATTGCATTCAGTTGCGAATCCTGAACATTATTTTAAGTATACCGCACTGTATGGAAGCTAACTCTACCGTTGTCTTTTATTTTAACCTTTTCTGAAATCCCAATACTATGAAATTCATTCTTAATCATTTTTCAATAAGATAATTATACAAACTACTAACTTCTGGATTATTAACACACTCCATTTTCACAAATTGAGAGAAACGTAACTTACAAACGACCAGATAAGGATTGTTCATCGCAATATCTTGCGATGCCTACCGACCGACGAGGATGTGTGCCAGACGTGCATCCTTCCCTCTCCCTGCTATTGAAACAGGAGTTCTAGGTTATCGCGGCTGGCATGCGGTGCCTTCGCCTGTGCTAGCAAATTCTCTGGCTTACAGATGCGGAAGACTGACTGCCTCTCGGTAACAAAACGAGTTCTTTTTTTGCACCAGTTTTGAAGCTTTCAAAATCTCAATAACTTTTTAGTGGAGTATCAAACTTATGAAATATTTATTATACACTTCGAATTACTAGGTATACCGGCGGTATACGCGGTGTATCGGAGAATAAGCCAATGATTGCATTATATGCTTTATTTGCATTGGTAAATTTCAAACGTGAACAAGAGTAATTTAAATACACTGATGAAAAGTTAAGTCGTCAAAAAATATGAGAAAATCAACAGTATTTGTGAGGAGCGACCAGAAGGGAGCAGCAAGAAGAACCCAGGCCCTGACTTAATTGGGGCCCCCAATTTTTTTCATTTACGAGAAATAAAAATTGTATCCATCTGTATTCGAAATTTAACGCTTTAAATCATTTCTTATGCATGGAGAAATAAATTATGTTTATTAATTGGGGGAGGGAGGTGTTTTCTTTGAGGGCCCCCCGCCGTGGATGAACTGCCCTAACCCCCTGAGTTTCCTCTGTGCGTCCCTAGTACTTATTTGTTGTGCAAATATTTATTTCTGAGAAGAATCAGTTGCTATGGTGTAGTGTTGCTGCGTTCTGAGACCCCTTGTGGAAAGGCAAAGACTTAAAGCTCTCCCACCTGCGGGATGCCCTTCTCCTGGGCCGCCTCCAGGACGAGGTCTGTGAGGCGTGAGGTGAAGGGCGCGTAGCTGATGGGCAGCGGGCCCTGCGTGCCGTGGTAAGGGCTGCTGCGAAGCTGCGGGATCTGCACGTTCTCCGACTTGCGGAAGTACGGGAGCACGTCATTGTAGCCCCAGCCGTCGTTGCCCAGGCGCTCCCACTCGTCGAAGTCGGCGGGGTGGCCCCGCACGTACATCATGGCGTTGGTGACGGTGCTGCCGCCCAGCACCTGCGCATCAGGAGCGGCTCGACATCAGAGGGAGTGGCATGGGAGACGCCTTTCCACTCTGTTGCTTTACGCACTTTAAACTGAGATTTTACAGAACTGGACCTCGAGGTCACTGAAGGCCCGTCACCACGGGAGCATTTAGGCACGGTTGGTTGGTTGCTTTTTTCGTGTTCCGGGGCGCGTCAACTGCTTCGGTCATTAGTCCCGTTAGTGTAGTGCATGTTTGTTCTCGGGAGATGGCGATGATCTTCCCCCGCTGGATGGCGAGATCCGGCGCCGACCTACCGTCGGCTACTGGGGTTTTCCCCTAACCAGGACTCTCTCACCAGCGGGGCACCGCCCCCAGCCGGGACCAGCTCTAAGCTCCCCACCAGTCTCCCGGCATGTGTGGTAGTGTAGTGCATGTTAGTGTAAGGGGAGAGGATAGGACAAGGAAGATGAAAGAAAGATCGCGTTTGATCTGTGGCCCATTTGTTAGGGTACTGCTCCGGCATTCGCCTGGTGTTGATCGGAGAAACCACGGAAAACTACCGATCGGAGCAGCCGGCCACTAGAATTCTCCACCAGACAGCGACTGAATTCGATCTTGCTCACAAGCTAGTGTCAAAAATCCTGCGGCGAACTCGAGTTCATCCACACGTTGCACAATATCATTCTATCGATTGATATTTGCAGAATGCCCGGAATATGCCGATGATTGCAAGTCACGGAACGACATGGAGGCACGCCACAGAATAATTCACTCAACACATTATTTACTGTTATGAATGAATTAAATTAATTTTTTTATGTTAATATTAATGTAATTTTATTGCCAATATGACTACAAAATTCATGCCACAACGAAAATCGTGGGTTTTCCGTGCGTTGGATATGAAACTCTGAGTTTTTTGTTGATACACAGAAGGAAAACATTTACACAAAAATTATATTTAATTGATCATGAAATTTAGACGTAACGTACTTGAAAAAAAGGTGTTGACTCTGAACCTGAGTCTCTATATTTTTCAGGCTTGACTTTTCAGAGGAAATTGAGTCGTTGCTGATTATTAAAGAATCAACAACAGTATCAGAAACACTTTCCAAGTCCAACATTCTCTGTTCTTCCCGTATTACATGTTCAGTACACTGACGTCATTTCTCCGATATAACCGCAAAACTAATATCTCACTATGTGATATTCACTCGTATTATGTGATCCGCCATTAGAAAACTACTTCCTCGCTTGATACGTGCTCTCTGATTATTTTTCGCTTGTCCTTACATTCACGTATCAACCCATATAATTTAAAGTAAATAAGCTCTTATGTATCTGTTTTTCACGACTGATTACGTGGGGTCTATTGCATATAACATACAGACAGCGCCTGATTTTGACTAATAAGCGCCCTAGGCTGTGAATTTTTTAGTGCCCTTTTAATTTGCTTTTAGTGCCCTTAAAACATTAAAGCTGTTTATAATATTTTGAATAAAAAAATTGTTGTACGATATTTGTAACCGACGCAAATATTGTGTATGTATAAATAATTGATTATACGTATGTGTACAAATAATTATCACCACGATATTGAGTAAATAAATATACGATATTATTGTATTAATTTTAAGTGTCATGGAAAAAATTCTATAAAAAACATTCAAAAGTTCGTCTTATTAAATTTCGAGTCCGCTGAAATCCGTTCGCCCCCAAAAATTGCGCGTCCTAGGCTGCAGCCTACTCAGTCTGTTCGGTAATCTGGCACAGCATACAGTTACTTGAAATACACAGAAATATTTTCTTATGCGTATGCTTAAAAAAGTGCGAGGGCGAGTGTGTGTCATGGACTTGCAGCCAATCAGCGATTGCATACCCACGTGCATTTGTTTACGCCCACTTCGTTCTCTCGTTGGACAAGGTATAGCTAGTGTCGAGAAATCCAGCCACTGTCAGGACTCGTACTGTGGGACATCACGGACAGAGGCCCTGCATCTTGGTAACGAAAAATTGAATAAATATTGTTTCTATCTATAGAAAATTTCTTCCTCTAATACGTTGCGTAGTCAGAATCCACGTTCTGTGGGTCATAGATACCGGAAATAGCGTTTAAGCCGTTCAAACGATTTTCTCTACAACAGATATTCTCCGATCAAGTGACTTCAACGAACTCAAAGCCTACCAATTTGAAATTGATATTTTAATTTTAGAGGGCACTTTACCTGAAGCCTCAACAATTTCAAAATTTTCTCAAAGATTGCTCCAAACGTTTTGATTAAATTGTATCCTTGGGCGTAGAGAACGCTCAGAAAAGTGGCGTAGATTTCATTTCCGTTGAACTCCCTAAATTTTCCAAAATTCAAAAAGTTCATTAAGTGCAAGGAATTATATGCTGTGGTAGCCTCACTTCTTTCAATTTAATATAAAATCCACAGAAAAACTTTTATTAAGCGACCACTGTTGGTTCGGTAAAAAGGGTTCTTGTAGAGAGGTGGTCGCTTAAAAGGAGAAATCTTATTTTTTCACAAAAAATATTTAATAAAATAAATTAAGTAATAATATTTAATTAAGTAAAAATATGGTAAATTATTACTAGAAAACTTACATTAGGAAAGTCCGTATTATAGCGTATGTTTGTGAAAGATTTTTAATATATGAGCCCGAGTTATGAAAAAGAAATGTTTTGACTGACTTTCTTTCTTCGCCTTTTTGTTGGTGGCTTCTTAGAATTGCTTGCTAACTTTTGCAATACATTTAAAATATTTATATTATCGTCTCTTGGGTAAAATTACACCTTTAAGTCATTTTCAGTTTTAAGGCGGAGACACACTAGCGTTGCGTAAACGCACGTGACATCCGCTTCGTCGACGCACGTCGATGCCTGTGCACAGGAGCGTTGTTTACCGTGCGTCTCTGGGGCTACTTGGTACTCAAGATGGACGCCATCGAAACTGCTATAATATGTTATGTGTACCGTCGGTTTCTATAAATTACTGCATTTATGAGTACATGTGCATGAAATAATGTAAAGAAACGCTCAAAGGCCATTTCCTAAAAGACGGATCCAAATTTTTTCTTCAAACATTTTGTACGGATAGTGGTAAATCCTCTGTATAAGAGGACATAGGTCATTTTTATGTATTCTTTTGGTGTTGTTTTTTAATTACTCTTATATTGTTAAATATCTCTCATGGCGTTAATACGCACTTTTCAAGCAAATTGTATATATTATTCCATTTGTGAGTGAAAGTGCATCAAATGACTTTTTCGAAAACTCAGAATTTTTCTCTGAAAAAGATCTTCAAATTTCGTATTTACAGTAACGCTTGAACGACATTTTCTTTAAAACGGCTACAAATTATTCAACGAAAATTTCCCTACAGGGGAAGGACGATATTTTAGTCTTCTATAACATTACGTAACATTTCGATTCTACCATTAGGAAATCGAAAATTTGAAAAAAAAATCAAAAAAGAAAATTCATGGTCGACGATAGATTGCAGCTGGCAAGAGGATGCAGCAAGACCGAAAAGCTAGTTCAGACCAAAGAAATTAGAAAAGTGACTAGCACGAGAAAGTTTATGCTATTCTGTAGCAGCACTAGATCATAATTTAACTATGTATAGTTATAATGTTGAGAAGAGATTTTGGGGCTCAAGAAAACGTATGCAGATGGTACTTTTCCCCCATACGTCACATACAGTTTCCACTGTTCTTTGACTAAGTGAAATGAAAATTTCAGTTCTTTGGAATTATCAATGAAACCTCAAGAAATTTCAAAAGAATAACAAGATGAAATCATTATCAGATCATCAGACAAATTAATATAATACGCTAAAAAGAATATGCGTGTGTATAGAATTTTGCTGCGTCATATTGACACGGAAATTGTGACAACCCGTTGGACGTCATATAATGAGCAAAAACCAGTTGGAAGTCGTATCATGCGATATGGTTAGGATAATCACACGCTGGGTTTTGAATTATATGATACGACCCCATTGTGTGTCAACTGCGACTCTCACCCAAGGCGTATAATCCTTTAGCATAGAGAGACGATGCAAACGGAAGAATATTCCGAGTTTTGCGGCAGCCTGTGCACATATCCAAGGATTATTGGAGCCAACCCCGTGTTCGGCAAATATACTGGAGGACAGAAGATTTCCTTACAGAATGATTCATTATGACTTATCTCAGCTTTTGCCTCAGCTCTTGACTTACCTCAGCACTTTAATAACGTTTTCCGTTTAGTTAACTATAAATGATTATTAATTCCAAGAAAAATCGATGATTATCAATATGTTTACTGCATGCGTGCAATTAAAACTACACCATGCAATTCAAACTCCACGACTACGAATTAGAACTCAGAAAAAATGATCAAAATCGTTTAATTATGTCTCTATAACACAGACGTAGCAAAGGTATTTCCAGTCGGCCATTAAACATGAACAAAAATGTATACATCACAGATTACGTACGTCAAAAATATACAAGCATTGAATGAATAAACAAAATTATAAACGAATTATTATTTCTACTCCTTACACAATCATGTTAATATTTATAGTACAAATAATTAAATTAGAAACTGTTATCCTACCCGTTCTTGGCAACAATCTTCCTAACCCAAAAGTCGCTTTATATTGCACAGATTTGTTTACTTCACCTGTTCAAGCATGACGGCCCAGAGAAAGCAGTTATTTTGGCAAAACTCCTTTATTTTTTTTATAAAATTAATTGAAATGTTTATAATTTAAAATATCTACATTCTCCTTTACACGCCACACCATCTTCAACATAAACAAGTATGACCATAAGCATGTTGGTTTGATACTATCTGATTAATGGAACAACATAAAATATTTAACATGAATAAATGTGTTACGTGTAAAATATTTTAGTCTTAGCGTATTACAGATATGAAAAATATAAACGTCAGTTGTATTACTCGCTCTGAAAAGTACGCCAGCGAAACTTCTGAGTCAGAACTGAATTATCTTTCTTCGTTCCAGCATTGAGCTGGAACAAACCCTTACTTTTCGTGCGAAGTAATGTTTCCATGGCTTTGTCAGCTTCTTCTAATATTTCATCCGGAATAGGTTAAAAATCGTCCATGTTAAAACGTTTCTTATTTCTAATTTCGATCGTTGTTGATCATAAATATAGACTGCAAGCCCGACTAAAATAGATCATGTTCAGGACTAATATGACGTCAACAATAGATGCCTCAAATGATAAATATATGCTTGAATTTATCAAAATTAATATTATTATTAAATGAAAACGAAAATATATTGAACATAACACGTGGATAAAGAGGTGTAATTATTGCATTCGTGGTAAATAAGAAAACTCGCTCCTATCGTCGCTTGTTTTCTTGAACATATCATTCATGCAATTATACACCTCTTTGTACACTCGTTTCTTTAATTACTATAAATCCGGATTGTTGTTGGTTGGAGTGATTCAGCTGCTATTTCGAATAATGTTTTTAATTTCTTGCCTTACTTCGTAAATAATAAGAGAAATTATTGTAATCGTGCGGCGAAAATATGCAATTTATATCACATTGTCGGTCCCTGCCAAAATTATTTTTAACGTGTTTTTACTGTGGATTCCTTTGTACAGTGCGTATTATTTGTGCTGAGGTGGTAAGATATGAAGAAAATGTGTATATAATTGAGGACGTTTTGGAGAGACAGTTCAATTGTCTTTCTTTACGGAGAACAGTGATATTATCCATGCAGGAAGACGTGTTCCCGAACTTCCTGACTTCAAAAATTTGCATTAAGGAAAGGGAAGAGAATATTTCCGCTATTTTATTATTGAAAAATATAAAAAGACTAGTTGCTTATCAGAAAGTGTAAGAGTGAATAAATTATGTTGCTAGCCATGATTATTGTTTTCCCCAAACACTATTTTCAACAATAATAGACAATGCGGAATTTCAAAATAATAATGGTTTTGAAAATTTCCCATAATTGGATATAATTTGCTTCCCAATACAACATCATTTGACTCTTTAAATTTAATGTTCCCTTCTGCCTTAGATGCATTTGAAACATGTTTTGATATTTTTGTAATTAATCCGGCTAAAAAATTGACAATACTGTACTCAGTAGAAGAATTTCATGGGAAATTTCCCCATGATTTTGGGACATACATGAAATCAAATCACATCCTTTTCTTGATTGTGCGGGTTTCCAATTATTACATGTTAAAACATGTAATTTTTGTCATTATTTTATGGTTTATTGTATTTTATGATTTTGAAATAATATCTCACTCGTGTTTTTTTTATTCACAGCCTCCTAACTTCTACAAAATTTTGTGAACAAGGAGTGAAAAGTTTTCACAGATGAAGGTGATTTTAGGAGGTGAAGTTGGTGTTGAGAAAAAGAAAGTTTGTAGTGCAGTTATTGTCTATATATACATGATGTATGATTTAATATAAATGTCAAACTAAAAAACCAAAAGACCTTCCAAAAATTACAAAAATTTCAAAAAAGGCAGTCCTATAAGTAATATGAAGAAATTTAACCTTCATAATAAAACATATTATGTATACGTAAACGTATATCAAGTACTTCAAAATCGATTGAAAGGTCATGTCCTGCCCTCAAACGTATGAACGGTTCAATTTTCAGTGGTACGGAAGAAATCGTACTACAGTATGATCAATGACGTCACCTATTTCATCTACTTATATCTCTGTAGTTGTTTTTTTCTCGCTTGACAGCGTAGGCATAATTTAGGGAGATGGAAGTACCCCCAAAAATTCATTATTGATCGAGTTTTTTACAAGAAAGTAAAATTTGTATTAAAAAAAAAACGTCTTCAAGCATTTTGTGTTACTATTGAATTTAGGTAATGAAAATGTCTGAAAACAATTATATAATGAATAATTTGAAAGGGATCCCCTATTCATTCCGCTAAGTAGACTTCCAACAGTCCTTATGTTAGATGAATATCTGGTTCCACGTCGTGGGCGAGGGAATTGCTGTTTGCATTCTGGAATCAGTTCCCTCCCTTGGGCGCCGACAGGTCGGCTTTGATTGTGCCTCTTGTAGGCGATAAAGCGCTCATCACTTGCCGAGAATCAGAAACTTCTTTTTGACATGTGGAGCGTTGTAATGCCTGCGACTGATAAGCAAATGTTGGTTCTCTGAAAATTTTCTGCGGGATGTGTATATGTGTGATGGGGCCTGCTTTCCTCAAAATCCTCAGTAATAATAATAATAATAATAATAATAATAATAATAATAATAATAATAATAATAATAATAATTAGATAGTTTGGAAAGAACCAGCTTGGAAAGAAATTCAGGTTATACTAGAAAAACCAAATTATTTCGGCCGAAGCGATCACACCCACATAATACGAACAAGGAAACAAAATTCAGATCTTGGGTAATCTTCCTTTTGTAACAGAACAATTAAAGATTGGAACAGTTTACCCGCAGCAACTTTCAAAGTTTTTCCTCTAAGTGTCCGAAGTTTTAGAAATAAGTTAGAAGATGAGAGTAATAGATATTAAATGAGTAAGTGCTGTGAAGTGCGGTGAAGTGTTGTGAAGTGCGCTGAAGTGCTGGTCAGTGTAATTCAAAGCAAAACAGTGTAGTGTAGTGCAGTGCAGTCAAGTGTACTGAACGCGATCAATGAATTTAAAAGAGAATTTAATTTAGCCAATATTTACGTGACTTGTATTAAATTTTAGCATCACCAATATATAATTATTGGATATCATGACAGAGTTGAAATAATTGTTATAATACTTAATATTAGTGATAGTATGATTATTGCATCCTCGTCATGTACTCTACTCCTTTATTATTATTATTATTATTATTATTATTATTATTATTATTATTATTATTATTATTATTAACTGCCAGCGGGTCATTCCCAATTGCAGTTCAAAATAAATGTATGTATGTATGATGTCAATATGATACCTTTTTACTTCAATATTTATAGAACTGATTGGACCTCCATTTTGTCTCCCCGTTTATAAACTCCCTTTCGCCGTTTAGCCGGAGGGGCAGAGCCTTACCTTGCCCATGAGGTAGGCGCAGCGGGCGTTGGGGCCCATCGGGCAGCCGGCGGGCATGGGCTCCGTCGTGTAGTTCCAGTCGGAGGCGTACCGCCCGGGAGTAGCCATCCCGGGGATGGCCATGGAGGCGGTCTCGTCGGGCCCCGCCTCCAGCAGCAGGACCGAGAACTTGCCGCTCTCCGACAAGCGATTGGCCACCACACAGCCTGCCGCTCCCGCGCCCACAACGATGAAATCGAAGTGTTCACGCCCGCTGTAGTCGTCATTGGGTGCGTTCATAAACTCCCTTTCCAGATCGATCACATTCTTCGCAACGGATTGCACAGTCTGTGAGGATACGCCTCCAAGGAAGCAGTAGATAATGCAGAGCAACGCTGAGGTGTTTTGGTACACAGACATAGTTGTTGCCTACTGCCCTCGGCATTGAGAGAACATTTACAGTCCCTTTTCAACGCTTCAATGATATGACGTAATATGTTGTCGAGGCTACGTGCGCGATAAGTGAAACTCGTTTCACTATCCAATACATAAATGGTTTAACGAATCAAATTGTTATATCAGTGACTAGCCCATGCAACTAATCAGGTATTTGAAATATGACTCTACTCGATTAACGAGTTTAACGTTAAAACATCCGTGTCATTCAGTTTCTGATAGCGTATTGAATTGAAATGAAAACTATATATTGCTTTTATTTTATACGTGAAAAGCAGACAGTGAACAGTACAGTAAACACACGTAACACTGTACTAGCATAAGGCCCGCAACAGACTACACCGAGAGATGCGTTGCCAGAAATGTGCGACGAGAAATGAGGAAAGAGGCCGGCGAGGCTGCGTCCACACACTACAAATAGGTTATTGGATGTCATGAAATGCCTTTATGCGCTACAAGCCGAGTATGGGACAGCAGTTAGCTATTAGATCACCTGCGAGTCCCATCCCAGAAATAAATGTAAAATCTGCCCTCCTTCTTTAAATTTGTTCACAGTTGAGGCATTCGGGATGTAGGAGAATTTCTGGCATTTTTCGAATGTAATATTATAGATTTACCACGCCCTCTTGTAAATAGGATCATGGATTTTTTCTTTATAATATCATGTTAGCTTTAGAATCATGAAAATTGACTATGAAAATACATTCACACCTTGTTTCATTAGTTATGCGTAGCACATCACCGTAAGCTACTACGATCATGGCAATTTTGTAAGTAACGTAAAATGTCAGTTATCACTATTTCCGCCCGAATGCCTCAATTGTAATTATGTAAATGTAAATATTTAACTGGTTAGGCGGAAGAGCAGGCCTTACGGCCTGAGCCTCGCCAGAAATAAAGACATTATTATTATTATTATTATTATTATTATTATTATTATTATTATTATTATTATTATTATTATTATTATTATTATTATTATTATTATTTCTTCTTTTATTAAAAGCTCTTGCGTAACTTTAACTCATGAAATCTTTGTTTTGCTGCCATATTCGTAAACCATTTGTTTAACTAGTTCGAATTGCCTAAAGAGAAATACATTATTGCATAGCATACAAATCATAATTAATGTAAAGATCTGGAACGTAAGGGACTTTTAAGGGATGAGTGCAATCTGTGTATATTTTCTTGAGCTCCGTAATTCGCCCCTCTGTTTTACTGTATTTATTAGTTGTATTATGAATAAATGGTGAACGATCAAATAATTCAGAGTAAAATTCACAACTCATAAATTCATTCTTAAATAATAAATACGAATTAAGAAAATAATGAATTAATTAAATTATTTCAAAATACCCCTTCAAGCTTCTTGCTTCAAATTTTTATTTTTATATTGCTCATTATGAACGAATTTCATTCAAGTTAGAATATCTTTCAAACATTTTTTTTTGTTCATTCTCGTTTAAAGAGAAAATTCTAGTAAACAATTAAAACACTGGTTGTGTATAATGTCTTTTTACTGCTAAATATTATAACCTCACTCAGTTCTCCCACTATTTAGTGTTTTCGTACTGTAGAGAAAGCCTAAATGTCGTATAAAAAATCCTTGTTTTAAAATTTTATAAACTTGCAGTAACTATCCTCATTTACCCCAATCACATCCAAACGCATTTTCTTAATCAAGTGATTCTTCAACATGTCAGATATATGGCCATTTTTGACTGGCTGTATCTCCTAAAATATTTGCTCTAGGACGCAGAGATTTGCACTGCTAATTCTGCGTACTCTGGTCCCCTGTTCGTATTTTGGACTGGAATTTCGTATATAGGAACCATCTAAAGAATGGCGACTAACTAGATATCTATTTTGTCGAAACTGGCGTGTTTTATGAATGTTTTCACGAATTTCAGTAAAACGGAACATCTGATGGAAAAATGCTCTCCACCATTCTAATAGACACTAAATTTCGAGTTAGGACGCTCGTATTCAGAACAATCGAGCTCCTGTCGAAACATGCAAAATTCATCGGGGGGGGGGGTCGTTGAACTTTTGCATTTTATCAAGTATAAAGGATTGTTTTAAATGATCATATCTCGAAAACTATGGTATTTTTTTCAACTCTGGAGGCATAGTCTTTTTTCAAAATTATATAAACTTTCAGAAAATGCACTTATTTATCCCATTCAGACGAGAAAAGCGCCCCCTAAACATATATTTTTAATCTATTGATTTTTCAAAATTTCAAAAATACGGCCATATTTGACTAGTTATATATCCAAAACTATTCTACGACACTGAAATTTGCATTGCAGATTAACAGTAATCTGCTCAATTTTCGAATTTTTAGACTTTAGTTTTTCGAATTTCTCCTTAATGTACAAAATATAAAGCCTTAGATCAATAAGTGCGCTATTCTATTGTAATCGCCATTAAATTTCGAATTAAGACGCTAGTTTTCTAAATTTATTTTTACTTCTCAAAATACTGACAAACTTGACTGGCTGTATCTCCTAAACTATTAGAACTACGACGCTGAAATTTCCATGGCAGATTAACAATAATATACTATATTATCGAATATTTGCACTTTTCTCATTTATTTTTCTGAATTTATCTAATTAAAAAGCCTTACATGGAAAATGCTCTATACAATCGTAATCACCATGAAATTTTAAGAGAGGGTGGTAGTTTTCAGAACAATTTTAAATATAAAAAACTGACATTTTGGACTGGCTCTATCACCTAATTTTTTTGAAATGTTAAAAAGTTCTGAAAACTTCCTTCCTAACTAGAAATGTTATGGCGATTACAATAGTATTGAGCATTTTCCCATCTAAGGCTTTGTATTTCCTACATTCATCAAAAATTCCAGAAAAATAAGTTTAAAACTTCGAAAGTAGAGCAGATTTTTGTGATTCTGCCATGCAAATTTCAGCGTCGTAGGGCCAATAGTTTACGAGATACAGCCGTTGAAAGATTTCAGAATGTTTGAAATGTTAAAAAGTTCTGAAAACTTCCTTCCTAACTAGAAATGTTATGGCGATTACAATAGTATTGAGCATTTTCCCATCTAAGGCTTTGTATTTCCTACATTCATCAAAAATTCCAGAAAAATAAGTTTAAAACTTCGAAAGTAGAGCAGATTTTTGTGATTCTGCCATGCAAATTTCAGCGTCGTAGGGCCAATAGTTTACGAGATACAGCCGTTGAAAGATTTCAGAATGTTTGAAATGTTAAAAAGTTCTGAAAACTTCCCTTCTAACTGGAAATTTTCTGGCGATTACAATGGTATTGAGCATTTTCCCATCTAAGACTTTGTATTTCCTAAATTCATCAAAAATTCCAGAAAAATAAGTTTAAAACTTCGAAAGTAGTTCAGATTTTTGTGATTCTGCCATGCAAATTTCAGCGTCGTAGGGCCAATAGTTTACGAGATACAGCCGTTTAAAGATTTCAGAATGTTTGAAATTTGAAAAAGTTCTGAAAACTTCGTAACTGCAAATTTTATGTCGATTACAATGTTATTGAGCATTTTCACGTCTAAGGCTTTGTATTTCCTAAATTCATCAGAAATTCCAGAAAAATAAGTTTAAAACTTCGAAAGTAGAGCAGATTTTTGTGAACCTGCCATGCAAATTTCAGCGTCGTAGGGCTTTTAGTTTAGGAGATACAGCCGTTTGAGGCTAAATGTACCGAAAAATATTGATAGGAAAAATCAATAGATCGCAGCACCATCACAGGGAATTTACTAGACCGATAACGTCTGAAAAAATTGTTCGATTTTCAATCTATAAACGGCAGTAGACTCCTTTTTAAAATAGAATTTACCTACGAAACCGTTATTTAAAAAAAGATTTCCAAAAATTTTTAGAAAAATTTTCTCATTGTTCTGGGATGAAATTAAAAAATGTGGGCCAATAGCGCGATGAGGTTGTGCTTTCTGAATCCATCGCCGTGTCAATCATGCAAACCGGATGAATAGAAGCGGCGTAAAGTGAAATTTCGTAAAAACACGTCACATCCCCATTTCCCGTGTTTAATTTAAAAACTGTGCCTTATCAAGATTCAGCCGAGAAGCCAGCCCATTCATCATTTGAAGAACCAAACATTGTAAAATTTATACACAGGGCTTATTTTTTAAATTTAAGTTTAAGTACTGAATGTAATTTATATTTTAAGTACTTATAAATTAAGATCTGTTGGCTAAAACCTAAAACTTGTAATTCTATGGCCATAGAAATGTGTAGAAAATGTTATGTAATGGTACTGTTAGTCGTAAAAAGCAATTATTTGGTGAACAGTCAAAATTAGTAATTAATGACATTAATTCTTGACTTTTAAAAACAGGTTTATGCTCATTGTAAGGAAGCCAGCCATAGAAATGGCTTCTACTAACAAAATCCCAAATTTAGAACATTTTTGGGATTGATTGGTTCCTTTGTTTGCCTTTGAAAATGTTGGAAAAGCCAGTTTTTAGACAAAATAAAAATTTATCTATGTACATGATAAGTTTCCACTAGCGACCGCTAGAGTGCACTGAACAGCAGGTGCACTGGCTACAAACGCCTGTGTGTAGGCAACGTGCTAGGTATACATGATTTGCATTTTGCCTAGTACCAAGGCGCCATAGGCTATTCTTTGCAATGCCGCGACAACATGGAAACGATAATTTGAATAATTGTATTTCCCACTGAATTCTAGAAGACGTGCACAAAAAATGAAGTTACATTGATATTACTAAAAATTTGCCGAAATATGCAATGGTGGAACTTAATTCATCTGTTTATTTTCACTTTTTTATGAAAATCCCATGTTATTTTCTAATAAATTATAAACAATGTGACCCGTCTGATCGGACCGTCACATATGTAAACATAATCTAGCATAACCTTGAAATTTGCAATTTATGCAGTGCAGTTGATGCTCAAAATACAAATAACGAAAAATTCCCGGTTTTCAAAACAAATTCCCAGTTTTTCCAGGCTCTCAAATTCCCGTTTTTTTCGGTTTCTTCAAGGATTCCAGGTTTGCTGGCCACTCAGTAAAACCCAAGAGCCCGGCCTGAGCAAGATCAATATCTGCACAACGTTAGAAATCTCTTGATACCTGCTTTATCTTGCTTTAAGAGGGATATTGGTAATGTTATTCCATTTTCAGACAATAAAATACAATGAATTGTTTCAAAATTTATTTACACTTTTTCAGTTTCACTATATTTGATGTTGAAGTTAACAATTAAATATGACTGACAGAACCTAGAGAGAAAAATGGTCTTACATGACAAAAGTATTGATGGATTAATAAAAGTTTTCTATCGTTGAAATCATCAAAATTGTCATTCTTTAATTTGTCACATAAGGAGCAATGTGATTTTTTTTATAAAAGTTTGGGAATGCTTCATGTCTCTTATGAATGGCTTGGAATCAGACAAAATATTGTGGCTTTTTAACTGTAATGCCATACTCTGCAAGAGCAGGGGTAATATCTTCTAATGTAAGTGTAAATCGGCGATCTTTTCCTTTTGTCTTGGTATTCTGTGCTGCACCTCGTGTCTTGCAATGCTGAAGAGCATCGTTAGCAACATCCGATATGAACTTCTGGGCTGCAAGTGATACCAGTCGAATTCTAGAAAAAGAAATTGTTAGACAGGCAGATTACATGAAGATTAACGATGCAATAAAATGTGTTCAAGGGAAGCAATTAACGAAACAACAGAGCATGAACATTACCTTTAACCTGATTTTCTCCTACGCTCAAAGAAGAGTTATTTCTTATCGACAGAATAAATATTGATTCAAAGCTTATTACAATAACAGGCGAGTAATTTTTTAGGTTTAATAAAACACAATTTTAATTTAACTACTTACATTCTAGGATCTGCTGTGTTAAAACCAGCTGTTTGCAAGTAGTAACTCGTGACAGCATCGGGAATCTAAAAGAAAATCCAATTTAAACACATTCAAACGCATTCTCGAAAGGTGTTTTCACCAAAAGACACTTACAGTGGGAGTATAATCCTCGAGTTGCATCAAAAAATCAGACAAAGGTTGTCCTGCTGTCCTAGATTCACTAATCATTGTTTCTGATGTTTCGTGAGCCCCAGAATCATCTCCATCGGCACATTCCATGGCTTCATCGTTGTTCCTGTAACAATTGCCAAAAATGAGATCCTGAACTGTCACTACAGAGAAAAGAGGGGGATTAATGGAGAGAGAAGGCTACTTCTGCGTGAGTCACTTCCTGGGGACACCACGGTGGGCTCGGTAAAACCTACTCAACTTATAACAGTTGTCACAGAGAATTCTGAGCAGAATGTACACCAACGACACTGCTGCTGTGGAAACATCCTCACATACAAGGTCTGTCCCAAAAGTAATGCGTCGCATTTTTTGACGCCACTGTAAGTCGCAGAACGGTCAGACTGGTTTGGATGCGGTAACGGGAGGTTTAGCTTTTCAACGGTTCCTAGTTCAGTTGACTCTGTGCCCTGGGGAGGTTAGAATGTGAAAGTGTGAGCTCCTGTGTAGAAGTCCTGAAGTACTTACAATAGAGAAATCTTTGGATGAAGGAAGCGCGATCAAGTTTTCGCGTGAAGGTGAACAAGACTTTCGAGATGATTCATCCTAGTTTTTGGACCCTTATCGCCGGGAGTGACTTGGATCTTCGAGTTCGGCCCGGGAATAAAGTCACACCTAGGCGTCTCGGCGCTCGAAGGAGGCTCGCATGAGCAAATCGCGCGTGAGTCATGCTCATTGCTTTTTTAACAGAGAGGGAGTTCTTAGCTCCTGCACTCATCGTGAACGCCCAGAGACTGAACGACTGTCCTGCCCGCGTCCTGCGCGCCGGCCCACGCCTTCGTTGTCGGGGACTTCTTTTTGTTCCATCGGCCGAAAAGGGCCACGACAGAAACATTCCAAAATTTTGGACATCGGAACAAGAACGACGAGGGCTCTAAAGGACTTCCTGGAAGCGTACGAGGCAAGGAAAGTGTCATACTTTGAACAATTTTAAGTTGCTGTACCTATCTGATCAATAAATTTGTTTTTAAAAAATGCAACGCATTACTTTTGGAACATAAGCTACCTGGTACATTTCTTGTGACAATGCATAATCATTGAAATAACAATTACAAAAATTGTATACCGCTGGGCCAAAAGTCACTACCCATGATTACTTCTACTCCATTATGGTTTTAATATCGCATGAAATCAATTTCCCGCCTGTCATATTCATACATTATACGAATTACTCACAGATAGTACATTTCTAAACAATCATCCACTGTTTAGTTAAAGATTTGCTTCCATATGTTGTGTCCATGTTGATTTGTTGTCGAAAGAAGAAAGAGTTTTTTGTATTTAAAGATGGTACAAAGGTTATGGGTAAATAACTGCCGAGGGACAATGGAAATGCCTTCCAGATCACCAGATCTCACTCCCATAGATTTTTCATTTTGGGGATTGATTAAAGATATGGTATATGCTCCAACCACAATCGAAGACCTAAGAACAGTCATTGACAATGCTTTTCAGAATATGGATTCGAATCCAAGGCTAAGTGAAAAAATATGCTTAAATGTCGCAGATCGTCGACGGAGATGTGTCAATGCAGAAGGAAAACAATTTGAAACAATGTACTATAAATGATGAGAATAAATAGCATGAATAAATAACTCACATTAATGGGTAATGGCCCACCTGTATTTTTACTTTTCTGGGAATTCAAACAATCAGTTTACATTGTGCAACAAAAAATAATGAACACAGGAATTATTCTTATTAAACATTGATGTATCACAAAAAATGAACTGAAACCCACTAACCTTTTACCAGCCCAAGTCCTATGCCTTTTTAAAACATATCTTATGGCTATTAACATACCTACAAATGTTATGAGTGTCGTTACTGCCGAGGCCAAAAGTTAAAAATCGAAGCGGAGCCGAGATTTTCAATTTAGGCAATAATAACACTAACATTTCGTGGAATGTTCAGCATTGTATCTGTGACCATAAAATCTCTCGAATTATGCGAAGATTTACATTACTGCGATAATAAACACAAGAATTGTGTTGTTGCGGCACGTTAGTACGATATTGTGGGGTATTGCTTGCGATATGTATATAAACAATGTTCGTAAACCGTGGTTCGAGAAAGATTCAAGTAAATAATTCTCCTGAACCCAAAGACACCTAAAGAAACGAAATTCCCAACGACGTTCGGTTAGGAAATTGGCGCGTTGACTTCCAGTGGAGACACCTTCACATCGTCGGTAAATAAGATTACCAGGGTTGTTTCATTTGGTGAAATGTGAGAAAAATTAGGTTAATTTACCTAAAATTGTGGGAATTCTGATTCGGTGTTGACGTTCTTATGCGAATAAATTAGAGGTCATCTTCGTCACCATAGCATTTTTATAGCCGGCTTTGCCATCATCAATCTCGCTGCTTTCGGCAAAAGTCGGTAGACTATGACTACCGACTTTTGCCGAAAGCAGCGAGACTGATGACGGCAAAGCCGTCGAAAGCCGCCTATCTGAATAAAAATACTATGTTGAAGATGACCTCTTTGATTTATTCGCATAATTTACCTAATATACATTGTTCTAATGGTACTATTAAATTACAATTAAGAACATGCCGGCGGCGCTAGCCGAATGCGTTTACTACGCTCCGTGAAGTCACGAAGGTTAAGCGCATTCGAGACTCGCGGGTTCGTGGTTGGGTGACCGGCCAGGAACCCCGGGATCTAACGCCGTCGAGCCCCTGGCCGAAGGGATAAAAGGCACTGACTGACTGCGACGTGACGAGACTTGACAAATATTTTTAAAAAAAGTAAAAAGCACATTAATGGAGGATTACTCCCCAGTGCAAAGCGCTCAACGCCCCTTAAGGGGGCATGGAGACGCGTTGCGTCAAGGTGTAGACGCAACAAATTAAAAAAAAAATCCCCAAACCAATTTGAATTAGTTCTGAATTGTCTGAATCTGATTCGTTTTGTACATCACCATGTATTTTCCTTAAACATTTGACTTGCGATGAACCGACGTTGCTAAGGATATTAAATTTCTTAACATATAGTGCTGACCAGCTAAAAAGACCAACTAACGCGACAACTTTTGAAAAATATCACCATCGGAAGAGAACATGTATTCCTACTTAATTGAGGGTAGTTTCGTTTCGATTTGTGTTGGTAGAAGCCGCTGCCAGCCTTCACACAATTACACTCCATATATTGTTTACGTAGTAGTGACATTTTTTCAATTTAAGTTTGCAACAAAAATTTGACTACTTCCGTAGATTCCGCCAACATTAAAAACCATTTATGTGAGGTTTGCTGTGCCAATTTGCAATTTTTGCTAGTGATTTGCCTTTAGCGGTTTGCCGTTTTTTGTAAATATGCATTTAACAGTTTCGTGCTCGGGGTTTTTTATTTTGATTTATTATTTTCCAATTGTTTTTCATCGGTAATCATTGTGAAGTTAGTTGCAATAGTTTTAGTAGTAAAAGTAACCAGGTTCCGATTTACCAATTTTATTGTAGTCATTATTAATTTTCCAGAATACTATTATTAATTATTAGAAAATAGTATTAAAATTAATAAAATTCTGCGCCTTTACTAACTATTTCGCTGTTAAGGATAATGCACCTTCAGTTTCCTTCAAAAGTGGATTCTGGAAGGAGTCCATGTCATGACATGACATGTCATGACATGACATGACATGACATGACATGACATGTCATGCCATTCTTTGATAATAGGAGTGGCAAGTCTTACAGGTAAGATTAATGTGTTTTTTTCTAAATCTTATCTTTTAAAACTGACAAGTGTAATTTTTCTTATTTAAAATAGTGATGAGTGTAGTTGTTGATTATCTTTAATTGTTAATTATCATTAGTTGTGTATTGAAAGTAATAAATCCGATTTTCTTTTTTCAAGCTATTGGGTGTGATGTTTGTTGAAAAATTATCAACAAAGACAAAATACAAGAAGCCCTGACCACACCCAAGCAGAACTGCAAGAGACAATTTCCTCTGAAAAAGGTGGATTGAAACAACTTTTGTTCATTAGGGGCAAGTTTAATTTTTGCAGATTTGAAGAGGGTAGCAGCATTAATTTGGAGCTATGAACAGTGAGAATATTGAAAGGCAAGTGCATTATTAATTTTCATTATGGTCAAAGTAATAAATTCAGTCTTAAATCAATATTTATTTATTGTATATACATTGTTTTATTAATATTTATATTGTTTTTGCAAATTTCCAAAGATGGATCCAAGCTCAGTTAATTCCTGCCATTAAAAATGTGGGGCCTTGCCTAATCATAATTGACAATGCTTCATATGTAGTAGATGGAAGAAAACATTTTGTCAAGATGAAAAAAAATGATTTGGTGATAAGTAACCATTAAAGATTAAAATTTTATTTTGAAATATAAATTATTTTAACAATACATTTTTTATAGAGGTGGTTACAACAAGGCATGGTGCCACCAAATAATGCCACTGTTCTCTTAAGGCAACTATGCACATTTATGTAGTCAATTAAAAAGGTTTGCTCTCATATATATTTTGCATTTTCAAAATGTTTAATGAAGAAAATGTTTGAGATGGATTGGTTTCTTTTTTAGATATATTGCTGACAAACCTTTAGAAGATAAGGTGCATGAAGTATTTTGCCACTCTCCTTACCAGTTTTTTTCAGAGCCTTAAAACGGTCTGAGACAAAATGTTATAGTTTCAAGGGCAGGCAGTGGCATTGAAAGAATTTTTGGTTTGGGTGGAAGTATTATATCAGGTGTGCCTAACATTTCTAAGATAATATTTAACTCATGAATGCAGGTATTTTACATTTTTTGTATTTCGTGACTTTTCTTTGTGAAGTCCTTATTGCTTTTTATTATATTTATTATTTTCAATATTTATCTCAGTAATTTTAATTGTAATATGGAATCGAATATCATGTAATTTTCCCTTTTGACACTTATCCACGTAGGTGATTCCATAAAAGTGGAATAATTATGTGTAGCCCACAGAATGAATAATAAAATAATATTGGAGTAAAGGAATCCAAGATGTTTCAGAAGTTGATGAAATCATAATAAATTTGGAGAACATTTCCGGAGAAGAGGATGTCAATGGCAGTAAGGGATAATAGGTACAATATTCATTACAACACTTTCTTATATTTCAGAAAGTTTTATCATGTCAGTAATTCATCATTTATTAACAAAATCATGGAATTAACCATTTATATTATGCATTTACAGAAGAATGCACTACACATTGCACCTGATGCTCCATCTATGGTTGGTTTCTGGTATGGTTTCAGGTAAGGCATTAATCTTATGGTTAATGGTTACATGAAGCAGATTCATAATTGATGAAATAATAACTTTTCATTTCCCAGCATTTGAAATGTGTCTGAACTAGTTCCTCTTAATCTTTTATTGGAGCCAGTTTTGTTGTCACAATTTTACATGATAATGTTTTTCTTTAATTGTCAATAGAAATTATTGATTTTGTAATATCCTAAACATAGTTTATCTCCAGACATTTGTTTTAACCCTTCAGAAGAATAATTTCCCATACAGAGAGGATTATACAATATATTCAATTTACTTCATCTTCACCATTATCATTATTATTCCAAATTATTCTTAGTTTTCACACAAGAACTTGTCTCGTATATTTAAATATATTTGTCAATGGTCTTTTTAATTTTGTCTCACTTTATTGTGGCCTGTTGTAACATTATTTGATGGAAAGCATTTGTGACATTATTTCTAAAACTGGTTTTGGGTAAGTGGCACCATTTCTCTCTCTTTAAATCCTACATGCATTTTGAATTTCTTTAACACATTACACTCATTTTAATGCTGAAAATAACCATTGTCTTACCTTGAATTTTTTCACAATTCCTATAAGCACAAGAGCATGTACTGGTGTAATAAGTATATTAATCTTGTACTGCTTGGCTGCCTATTTTGAATTATTTGGCATGCATTTGCTATGGAAAATGGTGTATGAAATAATTTTCATTTGAATTATTTAACAAGTGAATGAGAGTAATCTGGTGTAATTACTGCATGTTCAGGTAGTTGTTTATAGTAATGTAGTTACAATAACTTAGTAGAAAATTCAATATTATTATGCAACTATATATTTACTGTGTCATTTACATTCATTGTGATATTCTTATTTCAATCAACAACTTACAAAATCAAAAAGTTATATTTATTACCATTAATATCCCAATCTTATGTATCGAACCCCATTGAAATGGAGAAGAAATATGTATAAAGAGAAAAACTGTCTCTGGTAACAACAGACAAGTTACTGAGGGACTTGGTTATATTAATGATGATTTTCAATTTTTTAAAAAAAATATTTTCTTTTAAAAGATTTAACTGTTTAAAAATAATTAAACAGTTAAATAAAATGGAGCATTTGCATTAATTTCAACATACCTGGACACTGGACCTGGACCTGCATGTATTACGTTTCATTAAATTCATACTTAAATAACAGTTTTAAATTCACTAAATAAATAGTTATAAACTTAACGCGCGTTACGGTCTTGTTGACTGCCATGCATTACAGAAATTAGCACGAGATTTAAAAGAAAGAGCACAGAAAAGGGAGTAGCGGTACGTTACCTGGTACATGACAGTCTTTACAAGAAGTCTGTCAACCGACAGTCATTGCCCCAAATTTTGCTACATGAATTCCCATTTTCTCTTTAAAGCAAAGAAATATCCATTAAAATGAAATATACATCAGTCATATTTCAAATTCTCAAATGAGAGTAAAATTTTTAAAAAATCAACAGTATTGTTGAGGCTGCAAAATAGCTTCAGCAAATTCTTTGGGAGTAACAAATTTATTGAACTCACAAAAACAAACAAACAAAAATAAATAAACACCCTCAGTGATAGAGACAAATGACTTTCATTTTAACTTTCCCGCACTTAGTAACGTATGAAGCGAAAGTATTGCAATCGATCTAACTGTAGCCAGATCCATGTTTTGTGCATGCATCCTTTATACCAAAAAATCGATTGATGGCAAAATGTGTTTGTCTGTCTGTGCACAACGCTAGCGCATAAACCGTTCAGCCAATTTTCTCCAAAACTGATATTCCCCAATTGTTCTGGCTGATGTCGCGGCCCCTCGAATTTGAAACATATCTGAATTTTATGGGGTAGTTTCCGTGAAGTCCCTTGGACATTTTCAAAGAAAGGTTCCAAATTTTTTGAATAAATATTGTTGTTGAATAGTGCAAAGGAGGTTTAAGAGAACGGCATAGGTAATTTTTTGGAGAAAAAAAAAAGGTTTTGTGTAATTTGCGCTTGAATATTACGCATTTCCCCCCCTCAAAATCCGCTTCAAATTTTTTCTTTAAATTTTTCCATGTATGTAATAAGGGTCGGTAAAAAATAAGGTGCTGATCCCATTTTCGTGTATTGCTTTTTTTTCTTCGAGAATTGCAAATAAATATTCAAAACTACAAAAATTTAAGATTGAGATTGTCTCAAAGTCTGTTGTACAAAATTAGCTCTTGTGAGAGAGTATGTAGTGCTGTAGCACCATTAGTTTAATTCAGCGCAAAATTTCCTAAAAAGATCAGCCAATTCTTGTGGCATAAAAAACTTTTAATTTTGTAGATCATTGAAATTTAATGCCCAGCTAATGATCTGTCAGAAGTTACTCTAATTAAATCAATGCATGTTTAAAGATGTGACTGATTACAACACATTTTCCTTAAACACTCCACATTTTTGAAAACAGCAAAAACTTAACATTAGGAAACCACAAAATGGAAGATAGAGATTTTTGCCTTAAACCAAATCTGCACTAAAAAATCAGCTCATTAAAAAAAATTGTGTACATTTGTTTGAAAAAAAGACAACAGTAGTTAGGCGAAATTTCTGCATGAAATTAAAGAACTGTATACAGGTGTCCCACCAACCACGAGTCATAAGAAAAATCATCAGAGAACAGGAATAGATCAAAAGAATATCAAAAATAATTAATTTAATTTACTATTGAAAATCCCAAAATTAACTGATTTTTACTCTATTCTACAATCGATATTTTCAAAGTATTGATGTACTTTCTTTCAAGCAATCTACAAACCTTGAAATTAGCTCAATTAGGTTTTCTCTTAAAAAGAGAATTTAAATGTAATATGACAGAAAAATTGAAAATATTCAGAACAATAATTTTGTATGTTTTATTACTTTAATTTGAGAGAGAGAAACAGAGAGAGGAGAGAGAGAGAAACAGAGAGAGGGGAGAGAGAGACAGAGAAAGAAAGAGGGAGAGAAAGAAAAAGAGAAAGACAGAGGGAAAAAGAAAGAGGGGAAAAAGAGTGTGTGTATTATTTGAACTTATTTTTTTTTTTAAATGAGTTTTAATATAACCAACCACTTTAATTCATTTTGTTGACATTTCAATTCTTGTCAGTGAATCTTTTTCAAAACTTAAACTGGGACCCGCAGGTAAAAACAGTGAAGCAAATTGGCTAATAATTCTACATCATTGAAAACGTCGTCAATTTAATATCACAAAAGTGAAAGTGGTTAAAACATGTCGATTACCAAATTTCAAAATCGTATTTCCAATGAAGAAGAAATGTTTACTGAATTTAAAGTGCTTGGGCGAACCTTGATTTCCCTTTCAGGACTTTGCCGAAAATGCTTCTCAGAAAACAAACAACAAAAATAAAATGCGAAGAATTTCATAAAGTGAGAAAGTATAAACAAGACCATAAAGTACACAAAATTAAAAATACAATGGAATTTAAAAAGATTAACAGTAAGATTTGGACATAGAGAATGGAGTGTTCATTGCTTCTCTATGGTGTCAGAGATTTTGAGAGCAAATATAATTTCAATTTAAGAGAGAAAGTTACCCAATTTGTGTCATAGCCTCCTGTTTAATTAAAGCATTTATGAAATATTGTGCAATTATGACAAAATGTTTGTAAAAATTATGTAAAATGTACATAATTTTTAATAAAAATTATTTACATAATTTTTAATACAAATTATGTAAACAAAAATCTTAAAATAAGTCAACATAAACTTTTATTAGAAAATGATATTTGCTGTTTAAAAAATACACAATCAAAAGCTTGTGAAAAAAAACTTTATTACAGAAAACTAATGACTTAGAACACACAATAAATCACACTTTACATAAAAATAATAATCTGCTTTATGCATCCAATATACAGAAATAGTATCTTACAATTATTATTATTATTATTTACAAATAATATTTTACAACAAAATTTCACAGTTCCCTTAACTCAGAAGTGGTAACATTGGCTGATTTTTATCATAAAAGTGATAAGCATTACAATCAACCATTTAAAACCAGAGCAACATACACAAAATAAATTTCAAAATTTATGTTTCAATATAACTCAATCAAATCTTTCTACGCCGAAAAGCTTGCAAGATATACCAAAAAAAATGTTTAAAAATTGATATATCATAAGATTCTTCAACAAATAAATTGTCAAAGTAATAAACATACCCAGTGTTTACCAGCACTTGGCTCACATAATTACTATAAAAAAACAATACAAATTTTGATATTGTTTTAGATCTTACCAAAGAAATAGTTACAGAACAACTTCACAAATCTTGTTCAAAATTTTACATTTAATTGGCAATATTTCCATACCTAAAAACAGGGTCAGACTGTGGCAATGACAATTCTACCAGAGGGGCTAGTGCTCTTGCATCTCCCTTCTGCAAAACAACCCACAATTCTTTCCTTAACTCATCTGACCTTTTCATTTCTTTTCTGCTTCATTATTTATTTTCCATTACATATGTTTTCTGCCTGTACCTCACAAATCATTTATGTAATCAACATCTCTTTCATTACCTTTTTATCATTAATAACATTTTTAGAATGGCTGATTTGCATTGCAAATGTCAGGTCTGGTTTATACTTCCCAGTAAGGCCCTGACTACATGTGTCGTAAACATAGGTACTCAATATTTATAAGCTGCAGATATCTAAGAAATCTCTTATAAAATTAATTACCTTACTGGGATACAGCTTTTTATATTATTACAGAGTGGACTAATATTTTTGGAACTTCCTTATGATCTTATGTTTTAAATAAAACGAATCACTTCTTTGCCTACCTTCTACAAGGACTTGAACTCGTCAGGCATTAGCACACAATTGTCAGCAGTGAATATGACGGATCACTTTAAAAGCTATGGCACTACCCGAAAATGAAAACCTTCCATACTATTTCAATACACAATAACTGATAAAAACAGGCTATGCAACTGTTCAACTACATGCCTAATCAATGAAAATTTAAATAAGAAAACAGGTTCAAGACAGGAGTTTTTTGAGTTCAGCAGACTTCTGCCTCTCCGTCCACCATTGTCTGTCATCATTATCCTGTAGTAACATATTCCGTTTCAGTCCTTCAATTACTGACCCCATAAAAGGGAAAGAATGATTAGAAAATATATTTAAAAAATAATGTGTTAAATGTTAATCTAGGATTCCATGTCAAAGGAGACACATTTAAGGAAAATTCGATAATGAAGTCACTGATTTTTAAACCTTTTTTTCTCTGAAGAGTATAAGCAAAAATATGAAACACACTTTTTTCAGTTTTTGCCAGATTTTTTTGAGATGATATTAATTTTCAAAATTTTTGACAAAATTCTTGCATTACTTGAGTTAATTATTTGTAACTTGTGTTGTTATTGCGATAGAAATTTAATATTTTTCAATATTAAAGGACAAAAGATGCTCTTCATTGTATTTATGTTATGAATTGAATTGAATTTGCCTTATTTTATGTGGCGAGACTCAGGCCATGAGGCCTGCTCTTCCATCTGACCACGCAAATTTCGCTACGCTCCTTTCACTAACCATGGGAGAAAGAAGGTATTACTTGGGCGACGAAACAGATGATTCGAATTTAGCTCAGAGGCATCATTTAGGCTTGAGGATCTTTTACATGCAGTAAATCTACTAACATGGGATAGCCGGCTTTACTTCCCCTCCAAAGGAAGGCGTACGAAGGATTTTTCGCCCTTAAAAACCCACGGCTTCGATGGGGTTCGAACCCGCAAACTTGGGTATAACAGTCCGATACACTAACCGTTACACCATCGCCGCCGCCTAAAAATGAATATGCATTGAATATCGCTTTTGAAAAGGAATGTTTTTGACATTTTATTTTTTTTAAATTCTTTCTTAGCCAACAATTAAAAAATTCTTGGAGAAAGGAAAGAATGCATTCTCTATTGTGTTCTGTATAAGTCTGGTAAGTTTCAAAGTGAGACTCTGAGAGGATTCTGAGAAATTAAATACAAAAGAAATTTGTACTTGCAATTTTGCTACAGCAAGTGCTGGAGTGTCACAGCCCCAAGCATGTGCCTATCAGCCATAGACAATTACTAGACATCAGATTTATAGGGAAATGCCTATTTTATTCTAAAGAACTTATAAGGCTGATAATATATGTGCACGAATCGTAACAAATGATGACGCATGACGAACTTTTATAATGCTTATTTTTGCTTTTTTTAACATAAAAACCTTTTTCGAATTATTGGGCTTTTTACCTCTTAATTATTATTTTTACATACAATGGTAACATATCAGAAATCGACCATTGTCCAACGTGACCATGCATTACAAAACCTTCAATTCACGTCTTTGTATTTTAAAATACGAGAGAATTCTTAAAAGGATACCAACAGATTTTTCTCCATTTCTCTATTTCATAAATATCAGCCATGTTCTGAGAACATGTTCGATTGACAATACACCGAGGGAACCGAAATTTTATGTGGAAATAATTGAAAATTCCCAGAAGGTTTCAGTGTTGGTAATGCTGGACTTCTAAAACACCAGTCAGATCAGTAGATGTTTAGAGATCCTTCTCCGCATTCAAACCGAGTTTGTCTCCCAATCGTTGCAAATTTGAATTGTGATCCTTGAAAAAGTTACTGATAATATACTGCAAAGCAAACTATTATAAAAGGCCTTATAAAATATAGAGGAGTTGTAAATATGTAAACTAGTTTTACATTAAAATGTATACACTTGTTTTGTGCATTTAAGTTTACAAAATAACAGGCAAAAAGTAGAAACAGTTTTTTATTTTATTAAGTATGAGATTTATGACAGCGCCTTTTTTCTCCTTATTCTTGACATTTTCAGAGCCTTTTTAGATGCCTAAATGAAGATTTTTTAGTGCCTAAACATCCGATGTCTAATAATTACCATCGTTACACTTTCACAGAGCAATAAATAGAAATATCCTTTCACATCTTAAAATGTGCTGGATACGTACTTATGAACTTCATTGCCAATTAAATTCAAATTAAAAAGTATCAAATGGATATAATTTAGAATTAAAGGGACAAAATAATTATAGTATATGAATAAGTGTTTGTGATAGAGTTAATTAAATTGATATTTCTTTTGTTTCACTTTAGAGAGAATATCACTCACTGACTTTAATAAAGAAATGAAACTATGCATTTTCTTTGTGTCCTTTATAATTTTTTTAAAATTTTCATATCACTCTTGCAACAGCGGTCTTTTTAAGTAGAGATCAGCATTGCTACAAATATAAAGGTATTGTTCCTGACACCCAAATAACTTCCTTGGTAAATTAATAGGTTCTGATATGGTTGAAGGCTAGCTTCCGATGATAATCTTTTAGTTGCATACCTAGCATAGGCACTTCACTAACCCGAGAAATATATGTCTGTTAACACTTAATCATCTTACATAGGAGGGTGAGTAATGATTTTACACTAAAAAAAGGGAATTGAATTTGTGTTGTGTTTCACCCATTAAGAAAAGGCAAGTGTTGTTTAATGTTGAAATTCTTTGTTCTCGATGCAGGGTAGCCTAGACATTAATTTAGTGCATTCTGTATTGTATCTTTAAGTACAAAAGAATTTTTAAAAAAACCATACTGGACAATGAAAACTCCTAGTATCAAATTTTATTTTTATCTCATGAAGACAACGGAAGATGGCAAATGACAGGAGAAGATACCAGAAGAAACAATAGACAAATTAACTTCGTCTGTTTCTTTAATAGTATAGGGTGATACATTTCTGTGAGCATGCCCTACCAGGGACAGCTGCGCACATTAATTCGTAATTGTCACTGATCGATATATTTGTGGCATTATTAAGTTTAGACGATTCTTTTGTTCTTGTTAAAACTTCACTTGACTAGTCACGAGAAGGAATTTTGGAAATCTGTTTTTCTGATACATGTAACATTTAAATTTTTTAAACTTTTTTGTATACGTATATATACAGTGTACTCTATACATAGTATAGAGAAAGTTATGTAATGCTGTGGAAAGGAAATACACGTTTTGGGGGCCCCTGATACCGAGAAAGTGTTTATTTTCAAAACGTCCGTCCATCTGTGAACACTACTCGCACCAAAATCACGTGTAGGCATTTTCAAAATTGAAGAAATCCCTGTCCATCTGGGTCTAGTTGAAGTTTTCAAATTTTGAAAAACATTCTTTAAAATTTGGAGGTACTTTACATGAACCCCCCCCCCCTCCTGACATTTTCAAACTTTTCTTAAAAACAGCTACAATCTTTTGCTTTAAATTTCCTGTAATAGACAAAAATACAATTATAAAGGTAGCATGGATCCAATTTTCACGGTTAACTCTCAATTTTCCGGCATCTTCCTACAAGTACAAAACTGAAGATAGAGATTTTCCCTTCAAATAAAATTTGTTCTCCATATTTCATTCTTTCATTAAGGTCATGAAGATTTTTTTGCAAATTGTAGTAATTCTGTGCAAAATTTGCAATTGTAGAAAATTACAAAAACAAGATTTTCTCAAAAACAGTTACATTTTTCTTTAAATTTTTGGTAGAGAGAGTGCTAAATGTATTAGATACGATGACATAAACATCATATTGCTCTATTCATTCATTTTTTCAAAGATTATAATAATGTAATCTTTTTTACTTGTCTCTCTCAAGTCAGTAATATTTACATTAGTGGTGATTTCTTCACTTCATTGAATTTATGAGAACATGTGCTTTAAATAATGTCATAAAGTTTCTCAAAAACCCAAGTTTTCTGTTAAAATGGGATCAAAATTTCGCATTATCAGAAACGCTGAATCCACTTTTTCTCAAAAATGGCTCCAAATTTTTCTTCAAACTTTTTCTACCAATAGTACTAATTGCGCTGTTTAATATGACGTAAAGTTAATTTTGTTGTATTCTTTGTTTTTTTTCCAAAAATTACACAAATGTAATTTTATTTAAATGTCTCTCATGCTGTTAATATGCTCTTTTCCAGGGACTTGTATACATTACTGCTTTTGTGAGTTTTGTGCTTCAAATGACTTCAAATTAGATTTTTCGTCAAGTCAATAGATTCCTGTGAAAAGGGAACTTTTAATTTCGCATTTCACATTCAGTAACGTTTAAATACCATTTTCTTAAAAATGGCTTCAAATTTTTCAATGAAAATTTATATTTAAAACAGGATTTTACGCTTCTTTAATATTCTCGATATAATATTTTGGTTCAACTATTAGGAAACCAAAATGTTGAGAAAATATGCTTTGGGGGACGATAGGCGGCAGCTGCCAAAAGGATGGGGCAAAACCATAAAGCCAGTCCACACCTAGGAACTCAGAAAACTTCACTATGAGAAAGTCTGTTCCATTCTGCAGCACCATTATTTCTTTTTTACGGTATTCAGTCAATTTTCAACTTCTCAGGAATGTTGTTTGTAACAACGTAAATGTATACTACCTGTGCAATTATAGGTTTTTATATAAAGATAAAGGAAATAACAATACCGATATTTTTGTAAGGTTATTCGTGGTCACTAACTTCAGAAGGTGTGCGACTTTGAGAGTGTGTGACAAGAAATGACTCAAATGTTGAACTATATTTAAAATTCAACATGTAACTTTGTATTTGATAGTTCACTTTTCAGAATGAATTATCTATATTTGCAACTCTTTTAAGATGGTGGCTGCCATGTGAGACCATATGGTCTAGTAGGGAGGTTTAATTTTTTTAGTACGAGACCATATGGTCTCGTGCATTTGCTTCTCATTAGGGTTATCAGCTATGTTCACGCGGGTCCATAGGGACTCGTACATTTTTGTAAATTAATTTAATTCTATACAATATTAGTGCAAATTTCTATTTCTAGCATATACTATAGAAGTGGGTCAATTACCGTTAGCATGGAGACGTACGTGAAAAACCTATACAGTACCAAAGCACAGTATAGTGAGAATGCACATGGCAGTGAACGTGTTAAATTTATGCATACACTGTAAGAAGCAGGAAGCAGAAGTCTGATGGTGATGACTTGATTGAGTACCTTCCTACATCAGGATGAAATATCAATTACTTACAACAGTAATATACAGAGTTACTTATCTCAAGGGGGTTTAATTTTTGTTTGCTCTGAAGTTTCTCCAGGGTGTAATATGCACCCTGAATTTGGAAGATTTTCATATTTCTGGTAATTTTTTTTAAAGTATAGTTAATGACCAATGCATACAAACATGATTGCAAACAAAATTAGATCTGATATCTGCATTCCACTTTCATTAAGTGGACACCTGAGCTTAATAGCCAATTTTCTTAGAAACCATTCATTACCTCTACTAGTATCTCAGTTCATAGAATCCAGTTGGTATTTCATTTCCTCAGGTTTATGTTGCTTCTCGAAGGTTACAATGATTTTGAACTAAAACACGTCCTCAAATTTACTTACAAGAAAGTAACTATTTGTAATTTCCTTTAACTATTGTTTTGCATTATTTAAAATGTGAGTAAAACAATGTTCTATTTTTGAATCAAATAAAATAATCAATAAGTTATTTAATTCATCAAGTATCGTTAGATCCAAAATATTTTTCTCCAAAGTAATAAGCGTCATTAAATCAAAGTAACTAATTGAACAACGGAAAGTATGTATTAATACCTAGAATAGAAACTGAACATGTTAAGAAAACTTTGTGTGAGCCACTAATTTAAGCTCCTAAATTAAATTTTATTCTGAAGTTTTAGGTCAATAACTACTCATAAAATAATTAAAACACCTATAAACATTAATAATTTACAAATCCAGGAATAAAAAGTTGATCACCAGGCCTCTCAGCATTTGATTAAGTTTAAACTAGTCAAAGTGCGAGTTTTGTCATCCATAAATACGGAGCCAAAACAGTGTGGAAAATTGTAAACTCTTTTGAAGTAGTACTAATGAAGAAAACAGCTTTATATCTATATTAATTCAAACATTTCTCAATATCAATCCCACAAAATAAAAGTCTCATTAAAAATGTATAAAATAATTAAATTTTCATGTATGAGGGAAGCGGGAGAGGAGTTTCAAACCTAGCAATCTTATTTCTTTTTTACTTTCTCGTACACATACATATATACAGAGTAATATAAAGAGAAAATTAATTTTGAGATTTCAATGGAAATATACATTTTGGGGTCCCCTGATACCGAAAAAGTGTTTTTTTTAAATGTCCATCCGTCTGTGAACACTACTAGCACCTACACCATGCGTAGGATTTTTTCGAAATTGAAGAAACCCGTCTATAAAGCTCAAGTTGAAGCTTTGAAATTATGAAAAATATTTTTTAAACATTGGGAGTACTTAACATGAAACCCCCTGGACATTTTCAAAATTTTCTCAAAAACAGCTCCAAATTTTTTCTTTAAATTACTTGCAAGAATAGAGTAAAATACGTTTAAAAGCAGGCATAGGTTCGATTTTCACAGTTGACTCTGAATTTTCAAAAATTGCGAAACTTTGAATTTTAATGGCATCTTCCAAGAACTATAAAATTGAAGATGGATTTTTCCTTCAAATGAAATTTGTCGTCCATAAATAGTTCTTTCATAAAGGTCATATAGATTTTTTGAAAATTTTAGGAGTTTCCATGCAATATTTGCAATTTTAAATAATAACAATAACATTTTCTCAAAAACTGCCCCAAATTTTTTTCTTTAAATTTTTGCATCTTACAGTGTGAAGTTGCACCTCTCAGTGTGAAGTTGCACGTCATTGAATTTATATACCAAATAAGTTGCTAATATGAAAATTTTTAATGCAATGTCAATATTAGTTCTGTGAAAGAATAAAAACGAGACAATGTGGTCTCACAGATAAAAAATCATAAGGTTCACTTTTCACATCAACAGTCAATGAATTTCATTTCCAGTTTGATCAATCCCAAAAATTACCAATTAATTATTTCAATATCACTTACGTGATCCTAACATGATTTCCTGGATAACTGTAAAAGGATCCTAGAAATAATGAGGGCGCCCCCTCATTACTCCCCAACCCTCTCTCCAAGCTCATGTGCCTGTTCGCTTGTGCCTTTCTTTCCAAACGGTATGGTTTCCCAAAATGTTTCCAGCTGTTGGTTGAAAAAGTGAGGCAAGTGAGGGTAGTACAAAAACTAAAGAAGTGAGAAGCTGAGATGCCTGGATCTCACTAACATTTTAATAAAATATTCAGGTCAACACATAAATCTAAATGAAGTTTATGTTAAATTATCTGCATTCTGAACAGTTTTATTCCACTACAGCACATCTAGCAAAAACAGGAACACTGAACGAATACTTTGGTGGTTTTTTGTATGATGTCAATAACTGCTTTTGTAATTTAGAAGAAGCTTCTCCAATATGCTCAAGCCAGTGCAAAAGTATTTCTGTATCTGAAGGACACGATTCCACAAAAGCATGGTCAGAATATGCAGTATGAAGGTAACGCCACAAACTTGAAAATGATGATGGAATTTCATAACCTGAAAATATGAAGTAATTTATGCTTAAAAACTAAGGAACACAAACAAATTGCAATAGCATAATTTATATTCTCTCCAATTAATTGTACACATAAATTTATAATTGCATTAATCTCATTCACGATTAATTGAGGTACAAACATGCAAAAGTTGTATAAGTAAAGAAAGATTTTAAATCCTGATTTCCATTCAATACATCACCTTGTTTTTGAATTCCACCAAATTAAAAGTGAATATAAAGTGATTCGATGGTTCAACATAATTAACATACATCTTTCCCTCAGAAATATTAATTTAAAATTCGAAGTTTTCTTTGGAAACAGAATATTCTGCATCATCCCAATCCCAATGTTTGGTTAAAATTTGCTATATCGAGGCCAATGTGCTAAAGGTGCTCCTGACATTAAGGGAGGTGAAGATAACATAACAACCTAGATTCCAAAGATTCTTTCAATTTATTTCTAAACCAGAATACTTTGCATTTATGGGAGTATTAACTTTCATAGTTGGCAAGAAGTCCTCAGCCTTCTGCCACTGTGACTTGCATAAAACCTCTTCCGGCCCACACCTAAAAATTTTGTTCAATCTAGTCAAATCAATTATTGATTTGAAGGGTAAATATGCTTCATCCCGCATAAGTAAAATTTAATAAGTAAATTTTGCCAGAATGCATGTTGAATTTGCACCAAAAATAGCTACAGAGTCCAAGAGAATGGATGATTCACATTGAACCTTACAGAAGACCAATGATTTGGACTAGTACACAATGACAGACCCTGATATTACTGAACAATTCTCAGAATGTTCCATCAATTAATGTTAGTCCTCGATGGAGAAGGAAGATTGTGTTTAATTAAAAGTCTATGAAGTACAATAGCAGTAGTATACAAAAACAGTTTGACAACTTGTTAGCTTTAATTGTTTGATTGATTATTGCTTCCCGGCACATCATCTCCTAAGTCCCATAAGTATCACACATGTTTTATTGCAGGAGGTGGCGGTAATCTTCCCCTGCTGGATGGCGAGATCTGGCCCCGACCTACTCGTCTGCTTGTAGGGTTTTCCTCAACCAGGTATCTCCCATCCTCCATCAGGGGCCCTGCCTCAGTTGAGACATGCTCTAAGCTACTCACTGGTCTTCTGACAAGTGTGATAAAGTAGTGCATATATGAGTGTGTGTGTGTGTAAGTAATGTCAATTTTCTTGGTTGTAAAAATTAAATTTCAATGTGGGTCAAAAACAGTCTGTGTTATTAATTTAGATTCAACACAATACATAGTGAAAATCATGGATTTTTGAGATGCAAATGTGAGTTCTCTACCTTTAATTCCTGATGATGCTACCCGCACTTGATGCAACTTAGGCAATACTTCACAATCTAATAATGATGGAGAATTTCCACACAAGAATTTGTAATCTGTAGACTTCAAAAAGTGATCAAGATGTTGTAGTTCACTTTCTAGATGACTGGAATTCTTCGATACATCTCGAATGAAAAAACAAAATCTTGAAAAGAAGTCCCTGAAAACAGTATGAAGTTAGAAATCCACATATTTTTAAATGCTACATACTTATTAACCAAATAGCAATGCAACTGATACTATCTTGAATAACTGAAAATAATATTATGGAAAATAAAATGAATTTTTCTTCTTTTACCCGGGAGTGCCCGCCATAGATCTGTGAGATCTAAGACCTAGCAATTTTATGTTCCTGAATTATTGCGATGCATTAGTCATCTGATATTTCATGTATTCCTTCATTGTACTTTTCTGAGAATGTCTGGCTTTCTATCCTTTTGTTGAATAATTTTCAGTATGTTGAAACTTGCTCTCTGCGCTGTGTGATATCTGTCAAATATGTTGCTTGCACTGGCACCAATTCACTGCGAGCTCCTGGTGTAAGCGGTACATATCATGGCTTCATTTTCAGCCATGTCTACGATAAGTGTCTATTCAGACAATGTATTCAATTGTCTTATCTAGGATCGACTGTCACAATTTGTTTCCAAAGAGAAAGAAGATGTGCAGCGAGACATCTGCAGGGAAATGAAAAAAATGCGAACCTTGCAAAATAGAAAAAAGACGAAGACTTTGTACACGTTTTTATGAAAAAATGTAAAATACATGCTCGTTTGTAACATGCCAAATTCATTAGTGGAATGCATTTATTATTGTTATTATTTAAGAAGATAATAAGATATTCAATGATTTTTGGGAATACTTCCAGAATTTTTACCTTTTCAATAATTATTGAGTCAAGGTTTTTGCAGTGTAGGATTCATTAACAATTGCATTGGGGACATGTGCAAATTAAATAAAATACGTATTTCAATAAATAGAGCTTCAGATCATTCGCATTCACAAAAATCTGCAGCTACATCTGAGAGATATTTTGTGGGCACTGACATAAATCTACCTATTGCGGACACTCCTGGATTAAGAATTTGTTGAGAAACAACCATTAAAGGTCTTTAAATTAAGCAAAAATAAATCAATTACTAGAAAATGGTGCAATCAAACGAATAAAGATGTTTAATTACATTCTTTTGGGAGATATAATTAACTGTGACACTAAAGGGTAATGTTCAAAGATCAAAAAACTTAACCACTACTCTTATATCGCTTACCTTGTTGCAATTGTTGCTTCAGTGACTTCATTTGGGGTTAATACACCACCAGGATAATACTCTTCTAAAGATGAAACAATATCATCAGCAACATCTATGGGCTCTACATCACCACCAAGACACAAAGCAGGAACTCTCAACCGTAAGCCTAGTTCACAGAAAACTTGAGGTGGGCGTGAAACATTAACAGGAATACTTTCCAGTGATGGTAGAACTCCAGCAGCAAATTTCAATTTAGCAAGCATAAGAACTCGCTGGCTTTGGTGACATGCTCCTAGGGCTTTCCCATCCCATCCAGCTTTCACAAATAAAGTAACTCCACTTTTACGTTCCGTCATAGCTCCACAATTTACGATTAGTCTCTACCGACTGCTCAATGAAATGGACAGTTTTAACTATGGTCCACGGAACGAAATATACCACGCCCCCGCTTCGTCTGCAATTTCAGAAACCAAGCTATTTGTGTGCGAAAACGTCCTTAGCTAAAAATAGTTATTCTTGAGATTTAAAACTAGTGTATCCTACAAATGTCATCCTCACACATTTCCTTGAAATTTCTTTCATGGACCTGAAAGCATTGCTGATCAAGAAAGTCGTACTTACCTATTATGTGTCTCTTGTCCACTCATTTCCTTTTCAGGTTAATCAGTCCAGAACACTACCACTAGCTGCAAGCTTGAGTTGTTTAGGTCTATTGTGTACGCGCAGATGGACCGGATGTGTACGACAGGCACCGTAGCCCAGAGCATTCATGCGCAAGATTCAAGTACCAACGTGCAGGAAGACAACTAGTATCGGGTTCCGAAAATATGTAATTTTTTGTAAAAGCAAAGATTTTTAATTCAGTCCTTCAATGAATAAATCGAAATAAATCTTTAAAATATTAGTTATATAAATGATTTTATTTCATAAATCGCTTTCTTAAGATGAGTATACCTTTTCACGTTTTACCCTTGCTGTTGGCAACAATAGAATTCTCTTTCGCATGGTGGCAGTTGACAGCTCTTGGAAAGTGTCAAAATTATGCATGCTCGCTGACAGTCGTCCGAGTTCCCAAAATAAAAATAAATTCATTATTTTTGAAGGAAATAACATGGATACATCTGGTGTATAGTTTGAAATACGAAAATATTGTCTGATATGAATGCGCTTCTTGCAGTAATTCAAAATATTTTAAACACATAACTTCAAAACTATAATTTTGTAACTTTTTTTCCTATGTAAAATATTAAAATGATAAATAATGCGAAATCCGAGAGGTTAATTGCAGCCTCTGCTGATACATAGTTCCAATTCGCCCTGGTTCGCCAAGGAATAAAGAAAAGCAGTTGCAGTAGTAGTATCTGCTGAATCGCAATCTGCGGAGGTGGTACAAACTGAGAAACTGAGTGAAAGGTCGATTATGTCTTCTGAACGTTAATACGTATTTATTATGCCATATATGTACCGACGATTTTGTTCGTTGGTATACGGATATATTTCTAAGAAAATATGTGCCAATTTACGGTGCTAAGAATACGTATGTATTTGACGTAAAAGTCGGTGGTTAGCATAATTTGTGTTGACACCGCTGAGGTCCGTATGGAACACCTGTCAAAACTCGTCAGAAACGTCTAGTCTTCGGTTTTGTACCAACATGAAATGTAAAGCAACAATTGATTGTGCACTCCAATGAATCAGTGTGGCTGGAGTTATTAAATCTACCGTAATGTAGGGTATCGTCTTCCGACATTTCCACTTGAACTATCTGCTGTTCTGATCGTCTTTAGATCACAGTTTGCAGATTGGATCGTTATGATTGTAATGGAGAAAATAAAATAAAATACAATGACCCCTTTTGATGACTTTATGTACCTCATCAACTCTGTACTTTTGGGAGAGGAACCAGTAAGTACTTGCAAAGAATGTGAATTTCTGTTATTATTAAATAACTTTTAAAATTCTTCTCTTATTATTTTTCAGACAATTGAAGACTTCATTTTGCTTGTTGGAACGTTTGTAGCATTTGTGGCATTTATCCTATGGTGTTGTTTTCCTGTTGTCCCAAAGGAAGCAAATCCACCCACATTGTATGATACCAGAGGGTATAACCAGTATAAAAAAGTTGACACAACTTACGATACTAATTCCTAGCAACAGCAGTGCCATTTATTGATAACGATGTGTACTTTTCATCATCTAATAGCTCACATAACATGTAGAATGCATTTTCTTCATAATATATTTGTACATGAATTATATTTCAAATGTAATTTAACAGTTTAGCTGGATGGTTGATTTCTTTATCATTGTATCAAGTCTGTATTTTGTGTCTTAAAATTTTGAAATCATCACTATCAACACTGACTATTGCATTTGAAAGTATTGTGTATACCTGAATAAATTATGTACTATTGTATATTTATTTATTTATTTGTATATTCAATGTGATAAGCACAAAATAAAATGCCTAAAGTTTTGATGTATTGTTGCTTTTTAAAAAGTTATAACTCGTCTCCCTTGGTTTGTTCTTTTGCAGACGAAATTCAAACAAAAACATTATGAATCCTGTAAGTTGTCATACTTTATAAGAAGTTCAAACTAATGTATTTCAAGAACGTAATGAAATGCTAATTCATCATTTTGTATTTTTTATAGTAATTTTTTGTTTGTATTTTCTCTTCTTATGGTATGAATTGTTCTTAAAATGTACAGAAAATTAAGTTATGATTTTTCTTTAGAATAAATCACTGTTGCTTCCAATTGACTGGGATGCCTCAGATGAAGTCTTTGATGCCAGGAATGATGTCTTGGATGATTCTGTTGTGTCCAAAATCTCCACATATCCTGTGTTTTTCAGTCCATAGTCTTTACGACATCTTACATTATAGTGTTGGTGAAGAATAAGCTAAAAAATCAGATTTCATTAATTCTCAATGTAGGGTGAAGGGAGTTTTAATTACTAAGTTCATCACAGAAAGTAAATGAACATCGGTTGTAGAGAGAATACTACATCAAATATGATATTGCAACATTGTAATAGAAACTTTGGAGAGGGATATAAAATAGATATATTAATAGAGATATTACAGCTTAAAAACATTAGCTCTAAATTTTTTTGCTCAATTTTTATTTGGTGAGAAAACATTGTAAATTGATACTTTTTCATAGTGAAATCGGAGAGCAAAACAATTAGCGTCAGGATATTTATAATATTTTCTTTAAGAAGTGTGAAATTGCATTTCTTATCAGGGGTATAAAATAATAAATAAATAAAAAAGGTCAGGAAAATGAGTGGCCACCCTGTGTAAATACCTTGCATAGAAGATCAGAAGTGTAAGAACTGAAGCACTGTGAAAGAGGCACGTTTATTGGAAATGATGTTGATATTTGCTGTCGTTCTAGTTCTTTCACAGCATTCATATAGAATGGGTCACTTGCACATGCCACCGTTTCTAGTTCTTTCATTGTTTCACTTTCTTCCACTGCATTGGATCCTTCTACTAACTCGTATAGATTTTTCTCATCCTTCAGTTCCTGTGGGAAAGTGAATTTTATGTTATTCGCAAAGAAAATGTTGAGCTGCAATTTGAAATTGTTTTTCCAAGTTCTTAATTGTATTCTTTCATTTATTATTAAAGTGGCACTAATCTCTGAACAGTAAAGTCTTGTCAATGACAACTTTACTTAGGTAGCATAACATGCATAATTTTCTTTCTGCATCACTTGACGTGTTTAGAAGATCAATTTTTGCAACTTCGCCTTACTGACTATTGCTGAGATGCTGAAGTAATACAGATTCTACACTCCCACTAGTATTTCCTTGAAAATTTAAAGATTTCTTTTGACAATTGAAACAAAAAATATTTCACTTGATTTAGGTATGTGGAGTAATACAATTTTTCCAGAGGTGCAACAAGGATTTTTCTACAGAGAGGGGCTGCAGGTAAATGTCTAGCCTACTTGATGTTTTTTTATAAAGAATTTTTTTAATTCTAAATTTAATGTTTTTTTATTTGTTCACCTATAGTTAATATGATAATGCTAACAATGTATGACTTTTGTGTGTATAGAGAATTAGTAAAAGCTATATTTAATGATATGATATGCTTCTGGGGAGGGAGGTTGTAAAGTCTCATGTCCCCCCCCCCCCGGTGCAGCCATGAATTTTTATTCTTTTCTCAACTCAAACACAAAGCATTTTAAAGCATTTGCAATCATGTTTTGGCCAACATTCAAAATAAGTAAAGCAAAATCCAAAATTGTAAATTAGGTTATAAACAAAAGGGTTCCCTGGTTTGCATGTGCAGTTTTTGTCTCTTCTACATGATGTGTACCATTTTAGATGTTAAATAAATTAAAAAGGACATAGTTAATGATTAAAAATGTTTTTATGGGTTCAAGCACCTTATTTTTGATATCTTGAACTAATTTATGCTGCTGCTTTTGAATCTGATGAGCCAAATGCAGTAATTTGTCATTTAATATCACCATCATGCTATTATCAGATTCTGTGGGAGCAATAAATGCACTAGCAAGATCTAGTGTAATTTCATTCCATACTTCTTTTATTTTCATTTCTAAATATTTGTCAGCCAGTTCCATAGTGATCTGGAACAGTAAATTAATAAAGCAAAATTAAGTTAATGTTTAGGAATATGTTTTTATGCTTAAAATTTGAAATGGTACCTCTTCTGTTTTTTGAAGAACATTGTGGGCATGATAAAATTCCTCAATTTCTTGGGTTAATTCTTGGTATCGGTTTTTTATTAGCTTGACCATTGCATATATTTTTGGGCGAGCACTTGCATACATATCAAGAATTGCTGGGCTTGTGTTATAGTCCACTTTGTCTGAATATGTTTGGAACCATTGTTCCCTTCCCATCAAAGGTAATGTAACTTCTAGAAAAACGATGACAATATTTTGAGATTTCATTTAGCCTTTGAAAAACAATCAGCTGCCAAGATTTTTATAGGTGTAAATAAAAATTGTTTAAAACCGAAAATGATCCTCATTCAAATATAAATAGAATACATAGTGTAATTAAATAATTATTTGAAGAAAAATTAAATTGGACACACCATTCTGTCACTTGTTGGTGTCATAAACGAATAATTTAGGGAAAGGGGGAAAGAATAATACATTTTTGATCTGCATATCAATAAGAGGCTCCTATGGAAGCTAAGAAATACATTTCAGAAATTCTAACAGATGCTAAAATCTATTCAAAGAAGTGTATAATTAATGAAGATTTTACCAAATAATTTATAGAGAATTTGCAATGAATCCAAGCCATTTTGGTATAATTGATTATTGGTGTAGAATATTCACAACAAAAACATAAAAATACTCATATTAATTGAAGTTAGCTCATGTATGTATGTACAAATGAAGGTGTACCAGCAATGCATCCAAGAGTGTCACGGTGTGGGGAGATGAATAATTCTTCTTCGCGCCAAATTTGCATGAGGAGAGATAAAAATGTACATTTTTTATTTCCTCGCCAGGTTATTACAAGGGGGATACAGTTTCCAAATTCAATCAGATCTACCAAAAGGCCAAGTAGAATGAGTTGAACTGGAAAGATACTAATCTGAAAGATAAACATTAACAATTAATGCTAGAGAGCTCATCTTAATTAATTCATTTTTATTTTAAAATGTTTGTTATGCTTATTTCAACAATCAGGTACATATTAAAGTTGTAACATTGTATTCACCTGTAGTAAGTCCAATAATTTATATACATAGTCTTGCTTTACAATTCTTTCACAATTAATTGGGCATAAAACGACTGCTTCCCAAAAAAAATCTATTGCACATATAATCAATCTAAAAAAGTTAATAATTGTCATATTAATTGCATAATGTATTTATTATGATTAAAATTGTTGATAAAATGTAGCAAATATTAATTTTAGAGCATTCATAATATTTTTCAAAACATTACTCCACTCTGTGATATAATATTCCTACAATAATTCAAGCTTTCTTCTGTAAAGGTAACATACTATGCCTACATAACATCCCTACAAAATGTATTTTTGTGACTCTCTGTACTTATGAGTAACTTACTTATCATCTACAGGAAAGGGTTCTTCTGATGAATTAGTTGACAGAACTAGTTTTAAAAATAGGTCTAGTATTTTAATAATAATTCCTCCATGTCGTTCATTTTCTTGAATATTATTCATACATAATACTTTAAGTACAATGAAAGCCTTTGTCAGGACCCGTTGCTGCGCAAATTGAAAGTCAGGCATGCTCAACAAACTGTGACAAAATCCTGCAATACAAAGTGCAAATGAAAATATTTTTTGTGATTTTCAATAGAGTTTAATTAAATTTTTGTCAGATATTTTTGATTTGTAATTGTGTCAACTTACGCAAAATAATACATATTGCTCCAGTATCATTAATTTCCTGCAGAAAATACTTGTCTTTAAAGCTAGAAATATAATATAAAGCAGTGAAACAGGCAAGTAATTTCTCTGTATCAATCTGAGCAGTAGTAAAACTTTCAACTACGAGTAGAAAGTAAGAAAGACCTCCACATTTCACTAAATCAAGAGGTGCTGTCACTGAAATGGCAATAAGTGCATGTAAAGCCAAGTCAGCCAAAGCTGTAGATAAAGTATGATGCCATTGAGATAATTCTATGGCATTTGGTTCTGCCATTCGCAGCAGCCCAATAATAACTCTTCTTTTTCTCAAAATCTAAAGTAAACAAGAAAAAATGTAATGATTGTACTACATAAGATTATATACTTTGTTATGAAGTGGATTAAATAATTATGTTTTGTACAATCGACTCCAGTTATACTGAACTTCCGGGGACTAACATTTTTGGTTCACTATATCCGATGATGTCAACATTAATTATAATTTTTCCATAACGATTAAGTTTATTAATTCAGAGAAACAGCAAAATAGATTAACAGCACCAACTGAAAATTTCAATATCTTTGTCTTTAAAAGTCAATTATTTTCAATCGTTTACTTCGCACTTTTTCATTAGTAATTTCTCTAGATTCTTTTCCCAGAATTCCTTCTCTCTCAATACTTCATTCTGCATTGCCCTCTGTGTCGTAAGCATCGTAAAGCAGTCATGACACCCTTCAATACCCCTTGCATTGTTGGAACACCGTCTCCCTCTCCGAAGACCTTTTTTACTCGCCTAATAACATACGAGATGCTTTCGGTAGCGAGATGGCGCAAGCGACTAATGAAACTGACCGCTTTTCCGCGCCATATCGCCAGGCTGTGGCAGTCACGTGCTTCCTGTCGCCTACGTAGAACTCAACGCGCTTTGTCCCGCGGAATATCAAGTAACACCCAGCTTGATACTGAAGCAAGAAATCTCGCGTCGCCGCCGCCAGATGTAGCCCAAGAAGGACACGGCCTTTCTTTCTGCAGTGAAGGTGAGGTCATAAGGTCATCAGGTCCCCCCATCCCGGGTCCGCTACCTTCACCTCAGGGGACCCTTCGATAATGACCTTTGGCCGACGATACGTTTTTCTTCCTTCCTAGTGTTGGAATTTGTGGCACTGAAGCGATATATTTTTCCCCCTCAGAAAAGTAATTAATTTCCAGGACCTTGTATTTCCTATGTGCACTATGGCTGAGGTTCAAGTTCACTAGAACTGAATCTTTTTATGCTTGTTTGTAATGTTAGTGAAACGGGACCAATGACAAGTTCACTAAAACCGAGGGTTCACTATATCCGAGTTCACTGTAACTGGAGTCGACTGTATTTGTAATAGTTATTTTATTTGTAACAGTGTAATAACAGTTCTTTGTGTTGCCATTCATGTGTTTTTTTGTCAGATATTTCTATTCAGACCTATTCACAGGGATACACAGCCTAAAACGTGAGGGGGAGTCCATCTTCATTTCTGGGCCACCCTATCCAACTTTTTTAACATATTGCATTAAATGCTATGTGTTAAAAACTTTGTTAACATACACATTTTGAACTATAGTTTTGGGCAATTATAGGAGGGATCATTTCTTACTCAGCTGCATTTTCAGAGTAGTTTCTTATATTTTACTTTCTCGTATACGTACGTATATACAGAGTAGTATGCGTATACCAGAGAAAGTTTTCGTTTCAATGGAAAGACGCGTTTCAATGGAAATACACCTTTTGGAGTCCCCTGACACAGAAAAAGTGTCTTTTTCGTCTCTCTCTCTCTCTCTCTCTCTCTCTCTCTCTCTCTCCCCCTCTCCCTCTCCCTTCCTCTCTCCCCCCTCTCTCTCCCTCCCCCTCTCTCTCCGTCTCTCTCTCCTTCTCCCGCTCTCCTCTCTTTCTTTCTTTCTTCCAAAACGTCGTCCGTCTGTGATCAACACAAGCGCCTAAACCATAGACTAAAGAGGTACATCTTTACTCTATGCCTAAACTAATGGTACGATTTTTTTCAAAATGAATATTCTTCCGTCGATCTACCTGCTTACAGGCCTAACACCTATATCTATGACGTCGGCATATCTAGGCCTTTCGTTTCGCGACTTGAAGGTTGGGACTGATCCGAACACACGTTGTTTTGCACATGCACTCATTTTCCAAGTAAGTATATCAATTTTTGAAATCTATAAACCGCCGTTAATTATAAAATGACTTATTTAATGTAAACGGACGATTGATTTAAGGGCATATATTATGAAATAATTTTTAACATCAATGAAGTGCATACTCTTTAATACATTAGATTCTCTGAACTTTCAGTGAAAATACATTATTCCACGAGTGTTCTTAAATACTAGTTAAAATTAGTTTAAACTAAATATCCATAATATGAAGTATAATTTCGATAATTATCCTAACATTATTTTTACCGAAACAAGTTTTATCTGAAGTCTCGATCACTTTTTAAAAGAAATTTAATTAACTTACATGATTTTAATTGATGCTCTATATTTAATTAATCAATTATATAAATTTAGCAAATTCATTATTTATTATAATTATTAATGTATGAGTATTATTACTTCCCTACAAATTCCAGCATTACGAAAGTTTAACTGCTTCATAACTCTTTCCCAATGTCGTAATATAAATATTAAAATGTGAGAAATGAGAAAGAGATAAGGAAACATATTAAAGAATAAACTTCAACACAAATGCAAGGATTTTCAAGGGTAGTTTCACCAGATTCTAATATCTTTAAAACAGACTAATGCAAATCAATAATTTACAGTAGAAAATTTATCTTTCTTGAAACATTAATCGAAATTTGGCACTTAGCTCTTCTTTAACACAATGAATCCTTACAATGAAACATACAGACTTGTTCGATGATCACATGAAAATATTTGAGAAAAAATTTATTCTTGCATTCGCTTTCAATTGAAGGCCGTCATTAATTACCCGTTGCAAATTTTGATACTTAAATCTCTCTCTCTCTCTCTCTCTCTCTCTCTCTCTCTCTCTCTCTCTCTCTCTCTCTCTCTCTCTCTCTCTCTTCTCTCTCTCTCTCTTTCTTCTCTCTCTCTTTGTCTCTCTCTCTCTTTGTCTCTCTCTCTCTTTGTCTCTCTCTCTCTTTGTCTCTCTCTCTCTTTGTCTCTCTCTCTCTTTGTCTCTC